>SNQJ01S0052168.1:0-29366 GCA_010110895.2 Picea sitchensis | reverse complement strand
GATCTTCTTTGTGGCATAGTCCTTCTGAATTTTTGCCTTGACTGATCAAGTTCATGATTGAAGCTTCTTTGTGTCTTGAACATGGATGGTTTTGTTGAATATGTATCTTCAATAGTTTTCTTAGATTTTGGTTGACCATGATTCCTTCCTTTGATTACTTCTGCATAACTCTTTCTATTTTCTTCATTCTTCTTTTCTAGCAACCTAGAGTGCTTCTTTTCATCCTCTATAACTGATGTGGATGTTTCAGTCTATTCAACGTTCTTGTTGAGATTGATGATTTTACTTCTAAAAGTGACAACTTCTTCTTCAAGCTTCTCAAACTCTTATTCTTTCTTCATTATCTGTGACTTCATGACTTCTTCTGTTCTTTTCACTTCTTCAAGATGAATTTTTAATGTGATTATTTCTTCTTCAAGTCCTTTCTCTTCTTGACCAAACTCTGCCTCAAGCTAGTCTAGATCATTATTTATTTCCTTAACATGATATGTCAATATCTTCTCTCTAATTTATGTTTCTTCCTTCTTTGTTACTATGTTGGTTTCCAAACACTTCTTTTGATATTCAAGATTTTCTTCGATCTTTCTGGCTTCTTCTAGTTGAGTTCTTAAGTTCTCGATGACCTGTTGGGCTTCTTCAAAAATGTGAACACTTTCATTTTGTTTCATCAATTCTTTCTTGAGTGAATTGTTTTCTTCTCTTAGTTAATCTAAAGCACTAATCAATTATTCTTCATAATTGTATTCCTTTTCAATTAGTTTTCTGTCTCATTTTCTTCATGGCATTCTATTTCAAGATGTCCATGTTTTTCACAATTAACACAAAACAACATACCTCTGGTGATTATGTACTCCTCCTCTTTTGAATCTGCTTGACATGGTGAACATAATTCTTCTTGATTTGTATCTTCATCTTCTTTGACATTTTCTGAATCTGTAATGGGTGAAGAATATATGCCATGTAACTTATCCCAAAGTTCTTTTGTTGATGAACATTTAGCAACCTTTTCTCTTACTAGATTAGGTAATCCTTTACAGATGAAATCCATTGCTATTTTTTTATTCTTCCTCAATTCCTTCTTGGCTGTAGTCTTTTCCCTTTCTGAACTATCATATCTTGTAACAACTGATAGACAAATATAATGTCCATGTGCCTGTAAAAATACTTTCGTCCTTATGCTCCAAATATCATACATAAAACCATTCTGACCATTAAACATTGGTACTCCATTCTCAAAATAATCCATGATCTCCTTCTAGTGGTTAAATTGTTTCCTGAAGGAACCAGCTCTGATACCAATTGTTGGATTAATGAGAGGGGGGGGTGAATCAGTAATAGAGAAATTTAATCATCTTTAACCATATAATCCAAGTGTTATATCAATGTAACATTATCATCCAATAACTCAAGAGTAAATAATTAATGAACAAATGAACAATCATACACATACACAATACACCAGTGTTTTACATGGAATCCCAAAGCAGGAGAAAACCACATAATTCTTTTTCTTATATGTCTTGAAGAATTACATTCATTGGAAGCACCAACTTCCTTTCTTTTCCAACTGCAACTGGAAGGATGCTCCAACCCCCTACTTTCTCAGGCTACAACTTGAGGGAAGCTCCAACTCCCCAATTCTTTGGTTACAACCAGAAGGAGGTTACAACCACCTATGTTCTCTGGCTACAACCAGAAGGTGGCTACAACCACCTGTCCTTGCCCGGTCCGACCACCCTGAAGTAGAAGTATAATGATGGAACCACTTCCACACTATCACTATGAGATATACCATTGTAAACATGTACCAATAAACCTAAACCATCCATCAACCATGCATCAACATGTACATCAACCTGTACCATAAACAATTGCATCAACCATGCACCAACCTGTACAAAACCTATACCATGAACAAGTGCATCAATCATGCACCAAACCTCTAAAAAACCTGTACCATGAACAAGTACATCAACCATGAACCAAACTTGTACAAATAACCTGTCACAACAACATGTTCAAACAACATATCACAACAACTTATCTCATCAATCTTATCAACCAAATAATATCTACTCACCAAGATCAATCACCAAGACAACTCTGAAATATGTTCATCAACCAACCATAACACAACAACTCATAATCATTACCAAGATCAATATGTGCTTCTAATAATATACCAATACAAGTATGCTACATCATCCATAAACCATGTGTCAAAAATACTACTAACAAGTTCCTCAAACCATGTACCAAGTATGTACCAATCATGTATCAACTACTCATCAACCATGACCTATCAAGATGCACCAACATCATCAACTATACACCTCATGTATGTGTCAACTCATAAACCACTTGTCTCAACCATGTACCCAACATGTACCTTAACCAAAATCCCTCATCAATTTCATCATCCAAATATGATTTGTAACTCTATAATAGACCTGGTGTATATGATCACATACCTGCAAACCTTTCTTAACTTTCACAACAAGAGACTAACATTTTCATCAAACTTTTCTTTAGTCTCACATGACTAGTTTGGGATTAGTCAACAACCCTAACTTGAAATAATCATAACTATGTACGTGTAATGAATAAAGATATGAAAATAGTACAAATTGTTCTTTAGTTTTTTTTATGAAATTCCTCTAGGTGTCATTACTTGGAAGCTCTCAAAAAAGGAGTTATAGAAAAAATAGCATACCTTGTTGAATTCTGGCTTATTGTAGAGAGCGACCTTGTAGAGTGTGCCCCACATAAAATATGTGTTGAATGGATCTGGAAATGCTACAAAGAATACTAAATATTGTAATATAACCAAAAAATTTTGTATTAATTAATTTGGATCTGTTATGAAGAAATTATGACATTTTAACCCGAAACCCCTGTTTTAGACTAGTTTCAGGACTAGCCACAAACCCTATTTTCCACGGAGTGTAAATCCAAAACTACAATGACCCACAAGCTGAAATTTTTACCACATATACTTTAATATGTTTCCTCAATGGTCTATCAATTTCATGGTATGAATAATTCTATAAAAAATTTATTGCGAAAATGGTGAGATGACCTGTAAATAACATACCTTAGAAGCATCATCAAAAGAATTTATCCTCCCTTGAATTCCAACCTTCTTTTCTTCACATTCCCTATGAAATTCGGCTTAGATATCATTTGGTTACCTCATTCACCTATATATATTCAATATTATCAAGTGTGATTTAAAATGGGAGAGACTTGCCTCTTATTTATACTCTCCAAATATCTTCCTTAGAAGCATCTTCTAGGCCACTTAACCCATTTCTAGGTCACTTAACTTATTTCTAGGTCACTTAGCCCATTTCTAGGTTGCTTAACCTATTTCTAGGTCACTTAACCCATTTATAGGTCACTTAACATATTTTCCTCATTTTTAGGGTTAACCACTTTCCATAAATAGAAAGTTCTCCATTACATTATCATTTAAATATTCCCCCTTGACTTTGTCACCTCACTTTATCATTTAAATAATCTTCTTTGATTTTGTCACTTCACTTTATTATTTAAATAATCCTTATTAACTTTGTTACTTTACTTTATCATTTAAACAATAATTTATTCTTTGCAAGCTCTTTGACTTTTTTGACCTTTTGGGGCTTCAAGCCAACACATGAGGGTCCTCCAACTTCATAAGGCCATAAATCTAAAACCGTGAGGAGTTATGTGACATTCCACATATCACTAGAAATGGCATAACATGTACTATCCATATAGAATAGTATTACATGCAAATATATCAAAACTCATACCATTATACATGAAACAACCTTGGGTCCATTACCCAAACCTTTGCGCTATCGGAATTTTCTACCAAACTTTCTCCAAGGGTTGAGATCAATCACTAAGGGTTGACATCAATCTACAATATCACTCTCCAATAGTTGACATCAATGGAAGCGAACAATCCATACCAACTATCCATCAACCTAAGACAACTTTCTGACAATCAAACCACTTGTGCAATGTTGGCTTTGGAGGTGCTCCAAAGATGTCCTTCATAGAGGAACACCTTGTTATTTTCTTTAGGATCTTGTAACATCCCCAACCACCCACAGGTCAGGAATTCTACCTTAAATCCCACCCTTGGACTTCGTACTCTTACTGATACCTTATTTTTTTATTAAGAACACATAAGACACACAATTTAGCGACATGCACAACAATATACATCAAGCATGCATAATCTAAGATTTAGTTAAACGATAATTAAAATACACAGCGAAATACATTCATACACAGATAATAATATCACAACAGAGAGAACATATCTTTATAAAAAGGTGACACCAACTGGCTATAGACCAACGACGTTCCACCCAACCTTAGACACCGGTGCTCCAAATCTCAACAGCAGCGTCACCCCCGAGCCAGGGCTATGAATCCACAAGGACAGTTCCAGAGTGTACTTGGGTTACTAAACCAGTCATCTCTCAATCTCCCATAGGTTTCCCAGCACCCACAACAATCCAAGTACCTAGATCTCTTTTGCCCAACCTATACAACCCAAGAGAATGGACCTCCACCCTTCTCTTCCATGCAGTCCCTCGGGCAGTCCCTCTCCCTTATTTTGGGGCCTCCAGCACAAATGGTCCATAATCTTAATCTTGGAACTCTCAGGACTCACAGCTGTGAGAAAACTAGGGCATAGGCCAACGCATCTCAGACATGGAGGCCCCAAGTCATGGCTGGATTACACCAATGACCATTACAACCAACCATCCCGTGGCTAATTCTCAGTAGTTCGTTTCCCTTTACCAAGACAAGACACAGATGAGGATGGATCAATGGATGGGTAAGTGAGTGCATGAAATTTCATGAGGGAAAGAATGGTACAAAATGCAGAAGGGAAGGAGTGGATGAGCCATCGACCAATGACCAACCCCATAATCAGACCAAGGATGTGTTCAAGTATCTCTCATGGGGAATCAAGAACCTCCTGGCCTTCCCCAAGAATCTCACATAACTGATCCCCTTCCTTATACAAAAAGAGTAATTAAAATAGGAATAAACACTTATCCCCTCAAGCCCCCTCTCTTGTGGAATCATAACCCCCTATAACTCTATTCCTTGTCCGTCTAGCAACCAACCATGTATTTATTATGAATAATGATAAAAAAAAGTATTACATGTCTTCGACACATTGGCCTTTTAATAATTGTTTGGGCACTTTGGCCTCTCAACATTATAACAATACATTATTTAAAATGGGGGTTCAAAACCTGGGGTGTTACATCCCCTCCCCTTATTTTGGCATTGTCCTCAGTGCATATACAAAATAGAGATCAAAGTCTCAAATTTATTCAAAAATTTTTGAGTACTCTGCCCGCATGGCATATTCATGCTCCTAGGTAGCATCTTCAGGACCATAGCGGTCCACTGAAATTTTACTATCTCTATAACTCGATTCTAGAGAATTTTGAATTTTCTCTCCAATACCTGCACTAGATGAACCTAAAAATGTCCCTTTGTCTCTACCTGAATCAAATGCCAATCTATAACATGGTTAGGATCATGTACATATTTATTTAGTAAATATACATGAAATACATTATGCACATTCATGGAAACAGGAAATGCAAGCACGTATGCAACTGGCCCTATTCTATCCAATATTTCAAATGGACCACAGAATTTGGTTGCCATCTTTGTACAACCACCCAATTTCAAAGATATTTTATTGGGCTTCACTTTAAAAATTACATGCTCCCCCCACTTAAAATTCTCTAGTTCTCATGTTCTTGTCTGCATAAACTTTCTATCTATCCTGAGCTACCTTTAAATTCTGCTTGATCTTGACCACCTGTTCTTCCATATCCTTGAGCAACCTCAACCCAAGGACCACTCTATTTGTTGGGTTGTCCCAACTTACAGGAGTATCACATTTCCTACCGTACAAGGCTTCAAATGGGCTCATTCTCAATGAGTCTTGATACCCATTATTATATGCAAACTTAACCAAGTGTAAGTAGTCTTACCACTTAGATGGCTTATCCATCAAATACATTCTCAGCATGTCTTCAATTATTCAATTGACTCTCTCTGTTTTCCCATCTGTCTGGGGATGATATGTTGTGCTAAAGTTTAGATTTGTGCCAAATCATTTAAACAATCCCCTCTAGAAATTGGAGGTAAACTTTGTATCTCTGTCCGAGATGATTGTCCTAGGTATCCCATGCAACCTAGCAATTTCCTTCATGAAAATTTCTACAATATTAGCCGTTGTATGCGTTGTCTTCACATGCAAAAAATGAGTATCCTTTGTTAATTTTTCATCCACCACCATGATTGAATAATGTTTCTTATTTGTTCTGGGTAATCCTGTGATGAATTCCATGGTGATCACTTCCCATTTCTTTTCTAGGATTGGTAATGGCTGCAACAAACCCCTCTGGGTGCCTATGCCCATCCTTCACCTTTTGACATTCCATACATCGAACGATGTAATAAAAAACATCCTTCTTCATTCCCAGCCAAAAGAACTGGCTTCTTACTGTTGTAATTTTTTTCTAGTAACCAGGATGTCTAGCATTAGGAACATCATGCATTTCCTTTAGTACCAAATTCCTCAGTTCTCCAGAACTAGGAACATAGATTCTATTTTTATGCATGAGTAGTTTGTCTTCCTTTATCTCATACTCATTTATTTTCTGGCGTACATCTCCTTGCTGTAAGTTTTCCTTTACCTGTAGGTAATGTTGGTCTATAAAAAGACCATCTAAAATTATGCTCTTCAAGTTTGACTGATGCATAATGGCAGCAGTAGCATGCATGATATGCACTCTTATACTAAGTGCATCGACAAATTTATTCTCCCTTCCCTTGATATTCTTGATATCAAAGTCATATTCACTTAAAAATTCCATCCATATTGTTTGTGTGGCATTCAAGGTCGGCTATTCAAAAAGATACTCCAGGCCAATGTGGTCTGTCCTCAATTCGAATTTCTTCCCCATGAGATGATGCTTCCACATCCTCAAGGCGTGAACAATGGAAGGAAGTTCCAAGTCATGGGTGGCATAGTTCCTCTCATGTTCCTTAAGCTTTCTGGACTCATATCCAATGACATGTCCATTTTACGTGAGGACTCCCCCAAGTCCTTCATTACATGCGTTTGTACATACCAGAAAACTTTCATTTGGGTCAGCAATCTTTAACATAGGTGCACTAGTAAGTAATTCCTTCAATAGATTAAAATTCTTTTCACACTTGAGTGTCCATTCAAATTTAGTTCCCTTATTTTGAAAAGAAGTGATGGGATGAGAAATCTTAGAGAACCCTACTATGAAACTTCTATAGTAGCCAGCAAATCCCATAAACAATATGATGTCTGACACATTTCTGGGTGTTGGCCATCCTCTAATGGCTTCAATCTTCTTTGGATCTACTACTATGCCTTGCTCTGAAATAATCTGTCCCAAGTAATGGATTTTCTTTTGATAAAAAGAACACTTACTCAACTTGGCATACAACTGATGTTCTCTCAGTACTTGCAATATCAGTCTTAAGTGATGTTCATGATCCTCTTCAGACTTAGAATAGATAAGTATGTCATCCAGGAATACTATGACAAACTTATCCAAATAATTTTTGAATATTCCATTCATTAAGAACATGAATACAACTGGTGCATTAGTCAATCCAAATGGCACCACTACAAATTCATAATACCCATACGTGGTCCTAAAGGTTGTCTTATGAATGTCTTCTTCCTTGATTCTTACCTGATGGTATCATGCCCTCAGGTCAATTTTTGAAAATATCTTTTCTCCTCTTAGCTGATCAAAGAGGTCATCAATTCGGGGTAGTGGATACTTGTTCTTTATAGTGTACTTGTCCAGCTGTCGGAATTCAATACACAGCCTCAAGGTTCCATCCTTATTTTTGAAAAAAAGTACTAGTTCTCCCCAAGGTGAAACACTTGGGCATATGTACCCTTTCTTAAACAATTTCTCCAACTGCACTTGTAATTATTTTAACTCTGGTGTTCTCATTATGTAAGGTGTTTTTGACACCGGGGCAACTCCTGACACTAAATCAATTGAGAAATCTATCTCCCTTCTTGGTGGAAATCCGAGTATTTCTTTAAATACATCTTCAAATTCTTGTAGTACTGAGAAATCTTCGAGGCTTGGCCCCTTTGTATTATCTGACTTTTCCACATGAGATGCATACAATTGACATTCTTTCCTAAAACATCTTTTTAGTTGTAAGGATGAAATCTTCCTTATAGAGATGGGTCTTGGAACTCCTTTCACAGTGCTATGTTTTCCATTTCCATCAAGACATGTAAATGTCTTGTTATGACAATATAGGACAACATGATGCTTGTTCAACCAATCCATTCCAATCAGAATATCATAAGACCCCAATGGTATGATATTTAGATCAATACTAGTATTCATGCCATTAAGACTTATGGAACAACTTATGACCATATCATGGATTCTTCTTTTGGTTCCAGTGGCTAAATGAACCAAACTTGATTTTCCAAGTTTACTTTTCAAAAAATGTAATCTATCCACTATCTTAGGATCAATGTAGCAATGAATTTCTCCTAAATCAATCAAAATAGCAATAGGTTGATTTATGATCTTACCTTCCACCTCAATCATATTGGACTGGTACTCTAATTTTCGATCATTTAAAGCTTCATAGATTCTTCCCATATCTCTGACTATTGTAGCCTCTTGGATGTTGTGCACAGTCTTCACTCTATCTTTTATGTGTGGGAAATCCTTTTACAGGTGACCTTCCTTGCATCCCAAGCATTGGATTGGTGGTCTTCCCCTTTTTCCCAAGGAATATTCTTTCTTGAAATATCCCTTAGTATCCTGATCTTGATGATTTCTATTAGGCTTATTCCTATTGAAGGGAGGTTTGAATCCTTTCCTCCTCTAATCGAACGTCACATTTTTCTTGTCTTATAAATACTCTGAGAGGTACTCCTTCTGGAAGTACTTCTTGAACTACTTCCAAGTGATCCTACTTTCATTAACAAGTTCTACTTACTTCAATTGGTCCCAACACATTGCAACTTTCCCATGTAAATGGTAGGTGTCAATCCTGGCTTCAGGTTGGACGAATAGTTATGCAACTGAAAATATCTCCTAAGCCCAAGAAACCATGCTTCGACATCATCTTCCCTTTCTCTTTCACCCTCAAAGGAAAGTGGCTTGAGCTTCCTCATATCTCCCTAAAAACTATCTACCTCTTGTTTCCTTCTTTGTTGTCTAACGGGAGACACCTGTAGACTTCTTGCGGGATCTTTCGATGCATAAAACTTTTTTTCTAAGTAAGGAGGTGGGTGGTGTCCATGAGCTCTTCTAGCACTTCTGGAATAACCAGCTCTTCCACAATCATCCCTTATCATGTCACATGCCTTCTTTCTCTTTTCTTGAGTTTGATACCTTCTTTGTTTGTCTCTGCAACTTATTTAATCTCTGCAACACTTGAGCATTTATCTAACTTTTCTCTCTCATCAGTCACTCGTTTTCTACTCTATATCTCTGCACTTCTATATTTATCCTTCTTACTATTTCTATCAACGTTTCCTGCTCTCCTTTTCCCTTGCGTCCATTGGACTCTATCTCTGCATTACCAACTCCGGTATTTTGGCCTTCGTCCTTCTTATCATGACTGGAGGATCTCTCACCTTCTTCCATTTCCTTAATACATATCTTGATTTGATGTGTTTAGACCCCTTAATTCTACAGAATGTGCAAGCAACCATTTTGTTAGAATTAGGTATATGATAAAAAAAAATTCCAAAGCATGATACATGTCTCTATATTTTTTTTGTTCATGGAGATCATATCCCCATTCTTTGAAAATAGCAGTGTCTTGTTATCCTTGGCCGACACATAATCTCATCTTGCACAGGCGCTTCCTTCAATACACCTTCCCAGGTGACCATGACTATAAACTGTGGCTAAATCCTTCCTTAGCACTTTTTTTTCCGGAAGACAACCAATTCGGCCCTTATCCCTCCTTCCCTCAGCTCTCAATCTGCATATGACAACGACCATGACCCTGTGATTAGTTGAAAAAAGTGTGTGTCCAAAGCTTTGGGACTTCAGAACTTTCAGCCAAGACCGGATAAAAAGTCCTCATCCTCTTTCACAATCAACGATTGAGATCCACTTCAGAACTCTGCGCTTGGGGAGTCTCAACTTTCCTCGCTTGCCTCCTCCCAGAACTCTTTTACACGGAGTTCATGATCTATCGAAGGGTGTCCTCCCATAGATCAGCGACTATGAATCACTTCGGCTCTTCAATCTTTGGAAGTTTCAAACTTTCCTCCTGCACTTTCTCCCGAAGTGCTTTCACCTGAAGTCGATGATCGTTCGACGTGTGTCTTATGAAATCAATGGTCGATATGTACTCCGACCTTCTGGCCATCGAGGTTTTTTGACCCAACACAACCTTTCACATCTTTCCCCTCCAAAGTTCCCATTCTCCGGACTACACGATATGTCGCCACGTGGTGAAATACTAGAAGAGGACATGTGGCCCAATCAATAGGGTGACACGTATCACGTTCTAACTGACTTTTCAATACTCCAAATGCTCAAAACTTACTCACACGTGGAACACATCCCATGTGTCCACGTCATCCCATGTGACATCTGTAAGCCATGTCACTTCGGTAATTCCAAGATCCACATCACCTCTAGGTGACTTCATCGTGCCCCACCACTTCGACTCTTCGGGCTTCGGGACTTCGAAAGTTTCCATACTAGCACACTTCCAATTCTCCCAAACTCTAAATTCTTGAACTGGCTAATCTGTCGCCATGTGTCCTCCTAGATCAGATGACTAATATTCACTTCGGGTCTTCACCTAGATTCCATGGATCTGCACCACGTGTCGTCCTTAATCTGACGGTTGAGGCTTACTTCGGGTCTTTGGACTTCAGAAATCTCAAATTTTAAAACTTATCTGGCCCCACTGGATTTTATCTGAAGCCCTGGATCTAGTGATGCGTGGCTCTCTACAAATCAATGGCTGAGATCCTTTTGGGTCTTCAGGAGTTTCAAATCTCAACCAAAAACCTCTCGAACAGATTTCTTCAAAGTTACTGATCTATTGACACGTACCTCTTGGTGATCGACGCTCAGGATCTACTTCGACTATTTCACCTCCTCCTCATCCATAAACTTCAAGAGTTGTGGATCTCGTGTCACCTGTCTCTCCTTGACAATGGATGGCCCCAAACAACTTCAGCTATACAGAGTTTAAATGTTCAAGCCTTAACATCTTACATCCATTACTACCTTTCAATTTGCAAGGGCACGCATAGACGGTTTGGAGTAACCCACTTTTCACCCCGCAATTCTTCTGATGATGACACATAACCCCTTGGTGAAATCGTGGTTTGGATTATGGGACTTCCTTGAGGAATTATCTCCTGTGCAACTTGGTTCCCCGCAATGTCAGTTGTCTGTTGATCTCTCTCTCCAATGGGACCTGACGGTGGTGACCTTAAACCTTTCTTCCTTTTCATCAGATGACCCATGTTCACCTGCCCTCCGATCCAACGATCCAGGATCTCTCTTGATCCTATAGTGGCGATCTCTCCCGAATTCAAAGGGGATGGTCACAATCCTTCGAACCCCTTACAATGGGTCTCTGACATTCTATCTCATGCGTATATTCTGGAATGCCATTCCTCCTGATATTTTCAACTCCACGGTCAAAGTTTGATCTGCAACCAAGAGACTCTGACCAACAAACCCGGCCCATACTGGCCCAATTTTTCAACCAGAATCTCTAATACCAAACTATAACATCCCCAACCACCCATAGGGCGGGCATGCTACCTTCAAGTCCACCCTTGGACTTCGTACTCTTACCGATACCTTCTTTTTTTAATAAGAACGCATAAGATACAGGATTTAGCGACATGCACAACAATATCCAGCAAGCATGCATAATATAAGATTTAGTTAAATGATAATTAAAACACACAGCGGAATACATTCATACATAGATAATAATATCACAACAGAGAGCACTTATCTTTATAAAAAGGTGACACCAACTAGTTGTAGACCAAGGATGTTCCACCTACTGTACACACCACTGCTCCAAATCTCAACAACAGTGTCACCCCCGAGCCAGGGCTATGAATCCATAATGACAGTTCTAGAGTGTACTTGGGTTCCCAAACCAGTCATCTCTCAAGATCTCACAGGTTTCCCAACACCCACAACAATCCAAGTACCCAACTCTCTTCTACCCATCCTATACCACCCAAGAGAATGGACCTCCACCCTTCTCTTCCACGCAGTACCTCAGGCAGTCCCTCTCCTTTATTTTGGGGCCTCCATCACTGTTGGTCTAGAATCTCAATGCTGGAACTCTCAAGACTCGTAGTTGTGAGAAAAACAGGGAACAAACCAACACATCTCAGACATGTAGGCCCCAATTCATGGCTGGATTGCACCAACGACCATTACAACCAACTATCAAGTGGCTAATTCTTAGCAGTTCCTTTCCCTTTACCAAGCCAAGACACAGGTGAGGATAGATCAATAGATGGGTAAGTGAGTGCATGGAAGGGTGTAGGGAAAGAATGGTACGAAATGCAGAAGGGAAGGAGCGAACAAGACAATGAACCAATGACCAATGACCAACCCCACAATCAGACCATGGATAGGTTTAAGTATCTCTCATGGGGAATTAAGAACCTCCTGGCCTTCCCCAAGAAGCTCACGTAACTGATCCCCTTCCTTAGAAAAAATGGGTAATTAAAATAGGAATAAACACTTAGCCCCTGAAGGCCCCTCTCTTGTGGAATCATAGCCCCCTTTAACTCTAGTCCTTGTCCATATAGAAACCAACCATGTATTTATTATGAATAATGATAAAAAAACATTATATGTCTTGGGCACACTAGCCTTTTAATAATTGTTTGGGCACTCTGGCCTCTCATCATTGTAACAAGACATTATTTAAAATGGGGGTTCAAAACCTGGTGTGTTACATATCTCGAGACCCATGTGGCTCAAAGGTTATTAATTTTTACGTCAAGGATCTTAGGCCTCACTTTCCTTATCACGTGGCCTTTCAAATCCATGTGGAGTACATAGAATTTACCATCAAACGTGTTAGTGCTCTGTAATTTTCCCAAGGTTGTGGAGGCAGTTACAGAGGCAACATCAAAACCACTTCGAGTCTTAGATCTAGCCCTCCAAGAATCAGAGAGGGCTCTCTCTGTATGATTTAGCTTGGTTGGAAGAGGATATTAGGCTAGCTATGCAGGATAGGGTTATTTTCTATGGATTTTGAGTTGGTTTGGTTAAGGCATAAAAGGACCATTGGGCAACATGGAGTCAATGATAGAGACGATAAATGAATGAATAACTAAAACAAGATGTAACCAGGAAACATAATCATGCAAGTGGATTCTTTGAGCTTATAGAATGGGAAAGGAAGAAAAAATTGGAATTCATTTCAAATGTAGAGCAGAGTACAGCTGAATTCTACACTTCAAACTTGGAAGAAAACATAAATATTGCATTGAGCCAGCACAGGGTGTCAAGAACAAATCCTGTACATTACCTTCTCATAGACAATATAGAAAGAAAAATGTATGAAATAGGAAAATCATGAGTTACATGAGGGAAAAAACTTCACCACTTAAACACAACACATGAATCCAGAAAAAGTGTCTTTGTGTTCATTCATAAAGTCGTTTAAAGACTACTGATGATCTTGACAAAATAGAAAACCATGTTTCTATATTATATCCCCATCTCTGGTACCTATAGGTCGAAACCCCCCTTATGTATTTTTACATTTGTATATAAAGGTAAAGATGCTATCAGTCCTCAAAAATTCGAATCCTACCCCTACTTTCTAAAAATAGAAACAGTTACAATGATCGACACATGTGAAAGATGGTCCCCTAAGCATAAGGGTCGATTATAATAGAAAAGACACGTGCAAAAATTTCTCCTGATTTCTAGAGTGTTGTTTCAGTAGAGTCCTTTTCCATTCAAAAGGTAGACAACACATTGACAGGTGGAGAAATAACATTCCCTTTACTGGTCTTCATGATATCTTCAATAATTGTCAAAAGATGACAAAGAACTTTGAAATCCTACTTTGACAAATGGACAAACTTTACCACGAATTTCAAATGCCACTTAACCTTTTTTTCCTTAATACCTGCGTCAAAAACTTGAAAAGGGTGATGATCTGTACCCCTTTGATCTTATCTTTCATTTGGAACCCCTTTCACAAAATATGGACACCAAAAACTTCGTTCTGTGAAAAATATGAACATTCTATCATCCCTTACGCTTTCGGTAGCTTACAGGTGTAAAATAGGAAAGGGTTATCTATCAAAAGCGTAGCTTTCAGCAGCTAACAACACATTTAGGAAAACGAATAAACTGCCAAAAAATATGAGTTTTCCACCCCTGTTCAAACCTACAAAAAAAAGATTTTCTTCGACCTACCTACTCCTTAGGGTCTTCGTTTAGGTTCTCAGCAACTTCAGCTAGAGCTCTTAAATCATAATGTGCTCTTGGCTTAGGATTTTTTAGCCTTAGTTTGATCCTCAAACCTTTAATCATTTTAAGAAATTTGCGATTTTCCTTGAGTAATTTCTTGTTCCTTTTCTGTTCTTTTACATGCATTTTAGCCAATCTTTCAAAACAATCTCTTACCTCATCTAAGGTATTTCTTAAAGTCTGGTTTTGGTATTTGATGACCCTCTCAAGCATCTTCATCTCTAATATTTCTTCTTGGAGTTTTTCAATCTTCGATGGTTCGTTGACCTTACTATGCCTGTTGGTTGATGTTTCAGGAATCTCCAAGTCTGGGAACTCTGATGGAAAAGGTGCTTCTTTGAAAATATCTCATTCAGGAACCTCTCTTTCCCCTGGCTCTAAATCCTCGTCTGAATCTGTATAAGGAAAATTCAAAACGTTTTTACCAGTGGAATTTGTTTGCCCTTATGTATCTTGGCTAAAAACAAGCATCTTCTTCGCTTTATTGGACTTGGAAGAAGAAGTTGGGCCCTCTGTAATTACTGGGGAAATGGCTCTCCTTTTCCTTTTACTGCTCTATGGTGTTGAAAACTTAATGCGTGAAGTCTTTTTCTGGTCCTTGCGCTGGGTTTCTGGTTCAAATTCACCCCAGAAAAGAAGATACTCCCAACTCCTATCCCTCTTCTGCAATTCATGAAACACTATGAGTTTGATAAGACTGTGATGGGAAAGTCTACCCTACACCTTGCTAGGTATGGCCTGGACCTGGTGTGTTATCTTTGTCAAACTTTTGTGAAGGTAGAAGGGAATATTCAAAGGACATCTCCCTGTGAAATGATTCATGATCTTGAAGTGGTAGAACATTACTCTGCTATATCTACCTTCACATGTTATGTATACCTGGATGGATTTGAGCAGATGTTGCCACTTCTCTTCCAAGTAGGATCTAGGGATATCCTTTTTCAAAGTGATACATTTGTGTTCGTGTTTAAGATAAGACCTAAATTCAATGTCTTTGATAATGGTTCAATTGAACCATCTTTCACCAGTCCTTGGAATTTATGTCACTAATGCAACAATTGCTTCATCAACCTGTACCTCAATTGTTCCAACTTTGGCTTTGGCTCTGTCAAAGGTCAATGCAAATGATTTGGCCACACCTTGATGAAATCCTTGGATTTTTTCACAGAATATGTAGCAGCCAATGTCTCTGTACATCTGGCAAATCTCAGGGTGAGATTCCAGATAAGTTATGTCACTGAGCTCCTTCCTAAGCAAATTTCCTCCCTTCTTCATCTGCAATAACGGTCGTCAACACCTGCACTACAACAAAATCGAACGTGGGGAGATATAGTGGCGCTGATAGGGGATGAATTGAAGTTCGGGTGAAGGAAAATGCGTGGTATGGGGAAAAAGGTTTGAATGAAAACCCTTGATAAAGAATGAAAAACCAATCAGAGTGATGATTGTATCATTCGATCAAGATGGAAAAAACCACGTGATGGATCGGGAAAAACAAATGATGTGAGCTTATGGTGATCGGATCTACTAGATTAGGGTTAAAAAGATATCATTAAATAATCATAACAGACAAACAATCACTTGCCCAGATCATATTATGATTTGATTTCAGTTGATTTCGGTAGCACTTGAGATGATGATGCTATGTACCAATGGCAGTTTGAGAATCCGATGGGACAGTCTGACCATTAACCGACTCTGTGCTTTCGACAGCTTAAAATGCATCACACATACCATTTTAGCTACTGAAAGAGACAATTTTCGATAGCTTAGAATACTTTGAGAAAAATGCCCTTAGCTGTCGAAAGTGAAATTTTAGAGCTTTTCTAATAAAAGTACAGACTCATCACTTATTTGAAAAGGAAAATCCAAAGCTCTTCTTGAAGACCTCTAACTCAAAAATCATTCATCTAGTGATCCATCTTATTACCTAATGAAAATAACTTGGAAATTTTTATGTCAAATAGACAACAAGACCAGCTAGCCATGAACTTCATTATGATACCCACCAATCATATCTAGACGATCAGGTCTCCTATCATTATAGGATACTAACAAAATACACTGTAATTGATGAAGGAGTTTCAATGTGCATGATGTCCCTAAATTGTTGGAAATCCATTGGCTCTCCGACTCTATCCCAATCTATGACTATGTCGACCACATTTGATGGCGTTCATTTAGACCCCATGAAATTCTTCCTTCTTTTCTGGTCTAGTTAGGTCGAAAGACTGTGGAGATTGATGTAGAGGTGGTTGATTCTCCCCTTGACTATAATTTACTACTCGAGCGTAATTGGACTTATGCCATGACAATGGTAGTATCATCTATTTTCTGCACTATATGTTTTACTCATGACGGAAGAATTGTGACGATCGATCAATTTTCCTTTACACATGCTATTCCTAATGCATTAGTTGGACCTTTGATCCCCGTGATCGACAATTTTCGGCATTCAACCAAGGATTTTGGTCTCGGAATGTATCCCTGTCTCATGGGTATCTTTGATTTCATGGCACTAATCCATCACATTCATGCCATTTCCAGTAGGTCTTCATCGTTGATGAGATTTGTTCCTATCTGTACTTTGTATTTCAATGATACTTGGACCCTACCTTCTCTGACTATGTCATGCATGTTAGAAATTATAGGTGTGCTTGTTTAACCATAGACAATATAGAAATATTATCACCCGACCATAGGCTAAAGCCACCCCCGAGCACCTTAACCTTGACAGAGAATAATTCTCGAAGAAAACCCTAGGCTTAATATCCAATAAAGGTATCATATCACTCTCTAAAGTTAGCATACCAAGAAGAAAGTCCAAACCATAACCAAGAGAGAGTCCATGACTGAAACCGAAAATACAATTTGCAGTAGCTACAACTGCAACTACTCTCTAGACTTGCGCACAACTAAATTTCTGCAATTGCGAGCTATGTGTGTCAAATGAGTTCTGGTGTCCTGTATTTATACTGCTCCTCCTTAGATGTTTGGGTTGAATTCTCATTTTTTAGGCTAAAAACTCAATATTAAATATTTTCTTTAGTCGGCTTGTCTTCTGGGGTTATGTCCAATGCTTTAGTGTTTCTTCTTTCTTCCCAGAATATTCTATTCTTTTCAGGGTTACACATGGAGGTTAATACCTCCCATAAATACCATAATATCAACACTCCCTCCTAGCTAGGGAGGTATTGAAAGCAATTGTCTTGAGCACAAACATACCATTTAATTGATAGCATCATCATAGCCATGCAGGCTATCTCGTGATTAGATCACGAGCACCATCATCACTATCAGTATCATCTGATAGCATTGAATGCATCATCTCTCAAAGACATACTCCATCTAAGTAATCAAGCATGATGTTGAATAAGTCACTCACTCCACAAAGTGATACAAGAACCATTTTTCTAATCTCGACATATGTCCTAGAAGAATAATTATCCCAATAGATGTTGGAAGCCACGCCATGGGATACAAGGACTATTCTTCTAATAAGACATACTCCCTAGAAGAATAAATGTCCTGGACCATTTTCCATCTGGAGAATGTCTGTCCATCAACACACTGACTATCCATCTAACTGATAATCATTTTCAACACTACTGATAGTCTACATGGAAATCTGAACAATTTCATTCAATAGAACACAATTGTGTCTATCCATAGTAGTACACAACTACTATCGAGTGGTACACAACCACACCAAGTAGCACAAGGTTACTTAATCAGTGACGCATAGTCACAAACATTGGAACACATCCGCAACAGTAGCATACATCTACTATCCAGAGACATACAATCTCCATATCAATCATATCATTTGATATCAACCTAGATAAAACAATATCATGATATAAACTGAGTCATCTGGGTCATTCTTCCACCTCATCTGTGATATCTAGAAGATCATCTGCCCTTAGAATGTAAAAAAACATCCATGGGCTATCTAGAATATTCTTCTCAAGCATAGAGGAACAATTGTCCCTGATTTCTGAGCCTGGACCATTCACCTAACTGGGCCATTCCTTTGCCACTAGTCATAGTGCAACCTAGAGAGAATGAGTCTTCCCTAGAGAATGCTTTTCCTTGATTGTTGAACCTGGACCATTCACCTAACTGGGCCATTCCTCCAACACTAATCATAGTGCAACCTAGATAGAATGAGTTTTCCCTAGGGAATGACTGTCTCGACCATTTCCTGATGGAAATGACTATCCTTCACCAACCTCCGAAACATACCATTCTTTGAAACTACTCACAACTGTGAACTTCGAAAGAAATACTACCTGACAAGGAAGATCATTCTACTTGACCACTACTCAGAGTGACTGCCAAGAACAATGATTGTCCTAGACCATTCCCCCACACCGGCCACAAGGGGAATTGTTGTCTATGGTACATCAACAATCTATTAGACCATTTTCATTACGAAAATGACTGTTTGATCTGGACCATTTTCCGAACTGGAAAATGCCTATCCATCAAAAATCTCAAACCACTTTCTGAACTGTAAAGGAAATGCTCATCCTGGACCATTTTTCTAACTGAAAAATGACTTTCCATAAATCAATAACACATCAGTTCTCCCTTCCAACTTGGGAGTAATCTCTTCCTTTTTCAATAAGGAATTCATCTCCACGAGCCCCAACTTATTTCTTAAGTACGCAAACTTTTCATCTTAGACATAGGCTTTACCAAAATATATGCTATCTGCTCATATGTGGAGATATATTGGAGAACCACTTCTCTTTTCTGGACTTAATCATGGATAATATAATGCTTTATCTCAATGTACTTCGATCTGTCATGGAACAATGGTTTTCTCTGAAGTCGTCATATAGCTTTGATCATTACAATATATCATGGTCGAGTTCAACACTTTTGTTTCCTGCTAGCTCATGAAATCATGGAAAAGCTCAAAATGAAACATATCCAAGTAGCACTTCTTCTCTCATAGTGAGAGTTTTCCATGTATTAGCAATCCATCATCTCATACTTTTGAGTAACTATTCTGATATCCTATATCTTTTATAGAAAGTTTTCACCACGCTTTTGTTGTATATGAAAAACTCTGAATTAGGTTGTTTGAATCCATACAAGGCTTCTTATATCTGCATACATGGTATCTTTATGGTATAAGCTTCTTTCTCACTTTCTTTATTAGGAAGATAAGTCTTTTAGATGTAAATTCCAATCCATGGATACTGCAAGAGGTATATCTAGTTTACCGAAACAAGCTATTGTCATAGTCTTCTCCCTCCTGATGGAAGAACCTATGAATCTTGCAATGCTTCCATTCATAAGTCTTTTTCACATTTTCTTAAATACACTTTTCTTTATCATAAATTCCATTCCTTCTGCTCGATTGCTTCTTAGTGGGTTCAAACCAAGTTGGTAGTCTTGTGATTCTCGGTATAATAACAGGTTGTTCTTGTTTTTGTTTTTTTCTTAGAATCTTCATGTTCTTCCTCATGTCTATATTTAGCTCTTAGGTCCATGGGGTATTCTATATGCCCTGAAGATTCCAACTTCTTCCTTTCATCATAGGATCATGGATGTAGATGGACAACAAAGGATACTTTAAGCCTTCTTTTTTAACAAGACTTCTTCTAGAGTCAAACTGAATACGTGTTGTTTATCATGGATACTAGTTTCAATTGGAACATGGACATATACATCATAATCCTCAATGGATCATATCATTTAAGATTATCTCCCTCCTAATCCTTGCTTCATGCATGAATGCATGATTTTATTTTGGAATTATGTAATCAACTCTCTTAATCTAAGAGAGTCCGCGCTTCTGTTTGCATCCTTATTTCCTTCTACAAAGTGTCACAAGTCATTTTCTAATTTTCTCTTTATTGCTGACTTCTTCATGTTTTGACTTCTTCTGTGTTTCTTCAAGTTTGATTCTTATTTCGAATTATCTTGCAGTTGTTACTTATGTAATAGCTTCCACATTAATTTTTACCAAGGATTTTCAATGTAGTTCATCTTTTCATGTGTATTTCTTGACTTATAGTCATTGTGATAGAAATCCTTATCTTGTTATTCTTCCATAGGTATTGTTTCACTTGAACATCATATATTCTAAGAAATAGATATGCAATATATGTACAAAAACTATGTAAACATGGTATGTACAAGAACTATGAAGAATAGTGTTGCCTTGTATTAGAAGAAGAAGTTTGTTTTATCATGCTTGGCCTTCTTTGAGGGTTCCCTTTCTTTGACAACTTATGCTTCATCTGTTTCCTTCCTTAGGCCAAACTTCCTCTTATTCCTAAAATTATTGAATTTTTGTTGTGAATACTTGATCATCGTATTTATTTTGGGATTTATCTTTTGTGCTAATCCTTGATTCTTCTTGCGCACAACAAGTCCAAAGTCCTTCTAATGTGAGATATTCCTTTCTTTTGTTCATTCTTGTGGAAAATACATCCCATGTCTTGGGAAGGTTGTTGAGTACTATATTTATGAATTCCTTGAAATGATTTATTCAATAGCTTGTAGTTGATCTCTTAACTGAGAGATTCTCACAAAGTATGATGTTATGCTTTCATCATCATTCATTTTCATGTCACGAAGCTCGTTCTTTAGAATCATTACTTGTCCAATGTTTTTGACTAAGAAGAGATTGGTTAGGGCATCGTACATATTCTTAGATGAGTCAAGATTAGAGATTTAGGGTATCAAGTGGTGTTTTACAGAGTCCACTATGATACAAATGGCATTGATTTCATTGTCCTTGAACTTCTCGATAACTGCAACATTTTGAGGTTCCTTGTCTTTTCCTTCTTCAGACTGTTCTTCCACGATCTTTCCTTTCACAATATCCAACAATTTATTCTAGGCAAGGATGATGTCAATCCTTTGTCTTCCATGATTTGAAGTTAGAAGCCCCTTCTAACTTGTTTTCTGGCTTCATAGGGTAAGTCATGACTTCTTTGACTTGGTCAACCTTTGACTTTGACCACAAAATCAAACTTGACATCTTAGCTTGATGAGAGTACTAGGAGGTGCACTAGGATATCTAGAAATTAGGTCAATATCTTAACTTAATGTGACTTAACAAGAGGGTTAGAATTTCATTGTTGCAACAAAAATTTTGACTGCAACTGCAACTGTAACTGAGAAAAATCCTCCCAATCTATCTTGCAACAGTTAGACTGTTTGAAGATAGTGTGGGACCATAACTTGTTATAAATAATAGGTGTTCTCATTTAACCATATATAATATATCAATATTTTCACCCAACCATAGGACGAAGCCACCCCCGAGCACCTTAACCTTGACCGAGAATAATTCTGGAAGCAAACCCTAGGCCTAATAGCCAATCAAGGTAGTGTATCACTCTCTAGAGTTAGCATACCAAGTAGAAAATACAAACGATAAACAATAGAGAATCCATGTCTGAAACTGAAAATACAAGTTGCAGTAGCTACAGGTGGAGCTACTATACAGACTTGCGAACAACTAAATTTCTGTAGTTGTGAGTTGTGTGTGTTAAATGAGCTATGGTGTCCTATATTTATACTACTCCTCCTTATCTTTCTGGGACGACTTCTCATTCTGGAGGCTAAAAAATAAATATTATATATTTCCTTTAGCCGACTTGTCTTCTAGGGTTATGCCCAATGCTTTAGGGTTTCTTCTTGCTTCCCGGAATATTCTATTCTTGTCAAGGTTACACGTGGAGGTTAATACCTCCCAGAGCTACCATACTATCAACAATGTGAAGATCAATCACACATTGGGATGGAAATTCCATTGTCAGTGGCAGAGGTTGAGTATCAAAATGTTCTTAACACTACTATTGACATGTATCCTTTCTCCTTGTAGAAGGATGAACATGATCTCATTCTAGAGCCCGTATGGACCACCCAATCATCTTGTTCACATGATTTCCTCGACGATAATTTACCTTCGAATGAAGCCATCTTAGAGGTCATGAATGATCCTGATAGGCCTTGGGATGATATGAATCATCACTCATATTTCCTCCTAGAACTTGTTACGATCGAACATGGCAACTTTAGATCTACCTTGAGTGAGATGGTCGGTCATGTTGTGGTCCTGCTAGATACGCATGGTGTTTATGAAAAAGGAAGCATGGAGAATATTTCTCCTACCATCATGATCGACATCTCTCAAATTCCTGGTAAAATTGAGAACGTATATATCGGTGCAGATTGT
Source organism: Picea sitchensis (assembly GCA_010110895.2). Taxonomy (NCBI): domain Eukaryota; kingdom Viridiplantae; phylum Streptophyta; class Pinopsida; order Pinales; family Pinaceae; genus Picea; species Picea sitchensis. Next base: position 6,593 of record SNQJ01S0052168.1, on the reverse strand, counting down.
TCTCCTAAAGAAATTCAAATATACACCAATATCTTCAAAGAATTTTGTGACGTATTTTCTTGGTCGTATGACGAGATTCCAGGGATCGAACCTAGCATTTTCGAGAATGAGATCAATACTTATCCGGATGCTATACCTGTTTTAAAACGTCTTAGATATGTTAATCCTACGAAGACCCCTTCTATTAAGGAAGATGTAGAGAAGCTACTTAATGTTGGAAGGGAGATTGAAGGCTACCATAGTCATATTCAACCACCATTGGACAACTAAAGCGGCAAGCTCTTAAGCCCATTCTTGTTTCTTGTTTAAATATAACAAATCCATGTGTTGGAAACTGGTATATTATGCTATGTTCAATATTTGAATGTTTTCTTCTCCTACTCTTTCCCATTTCTCCTCCATCATTCTATTGTAGGTAGCAAGTTATGATCAAGGTTCAACAATCATGATGATGATGTCAACGTGTTATGTAATTTTGGTTGCATTTTTATTTTGATGGTGGTGGTGGGAAGTTCATGTTGAAATAACCATGATAGTGATGAATAAATAGAAGTTAGCAACACATACCAAGGATGCAAGGAAGTAATGGAAGGGGATGAAGACAATGAAAATTATAGTGATGATCATGATCCCCAAAAATCCAAAAATAAGTACACACCTCTGTGAAAGTATGTCACGAGGCTTGGGGGAGGGAAAGGGAGTGGAACCACAAAATTTACATGCCACCATTGTCATACAAAATACACAGGTTCCTATACCATTGTGAGAAAGCATTTGTGTGGGAATATGCACTAGGATGAAGGTAAGAATATAGGAGGAAAAACATGTGTGAGTGTGCCACCCGAAGACAGACTCAAATAACGAAGGCAAGAGGAGGAAACACAAAACAAATCCAAAATACCAAAGGTTGAAACTCAAAGTGCAAAAAGAATGTTCATTGATCGATCCACATCCCACCATTCTAGTTCATTCTCTCCTTCATCTTCAAGGCATAAAACACTATCATATTTCCTTGACCAAGGTTGTAGAGACGATGTGTATGAAAAAAAATTAGATTTCTCTATGTAGTATAACATTCATTGTTATTCACTCACCATATTGGAATGAAATGGTACAATTCATCAGTGGTTCCCCTAAAGGATACAAGAGCCTCGGGTATGGAAAATCTATAACCTTAGGAATTGACAAGGAAAGAGCCAAAATCCAAGGTACTCTAGGAAATTTTACAAATGATTGCAACCAACATCAGATATTAATTGTATATTATGGTTGGAAAAATGTGAAAGGAAGGAAATTGGTAAATATTATTGGATTGTCTACTAGTGGTGCAGTCTTCCTTTTAACCCATGACTACTCAAATCGCTACAATACATGTATTAATGTTGCAGATGCCTTGATTAAAACCATTCAAGAGATTGGACCCTAGAATTTCATTCAAGTCATCACTAATATTGTTTTTAATTGTAAGAAATCATTGAGGATAAATAGCCCAATATATTTTGGTCAGGATGGAGCCATGGTTTTATAGTGCTTGGAAGCGGAAATTTTGGGTGATCATGATGGTGATCATATTCCTGGAGGAGAAATTCCACGCCCATCCACTAGCAGTGTTCCACATTCATCAGTTTTTTCCATTATCTTCACAACATCCATTGTCACGTGGGGTCCATTCAGTTTTTGGTTGTGTTTCATGCACAATTCAAAGTTCCACCTACTCCTCTTCTTCAAACTCAAAGAGCATGGGAAAATAATCTAGAAGTTTCTCGTGGCAAGAGGAAAACTTAGAGCATAGTACTTAGTACTTGCTAATATATACTAGATCTCTTTTTCTTTTTCCTATTTATAAGTAATCTCTAGAACTTAGTACTTTTTATAGACTCTTTATTATGGCTTATTCTATAAACAATGAAGTTATGAACATTATATGACAATTTACCTTTGAAGTTTTAAGTTGGAATTTGAACTATTAACTGAATCTTACAACTCTTTGGTAATGAATATGATGCTCTAGAGTCTATTTCATTATGTGGTTGATGTTGTATGTTACAATATTTTGAAGACAAATGTTTATGATTGATGTTATATGTGTACTAAATGGTTGATGTTTTGATGATCATCACTAATCCAATAGTCAAATGATCTTATACCTATGTTTTCATGTTTTTTTTCAATTGATTCGACATTTTTCATGCTATATATATATATATTATATAAAAAACGATATGAAAATGATCCCTCTCCTGGAAGTTTTTGAAAATTTCCATCCTCTCTCCCAACAACCTTGGGTCACCTACAATTAAAAAGTAAGCATTCTTGGTTTCTAGAAAAGAAATGCCCTATAGAATCAATGACTTGTTATACTCAATATAAATCACACGCAACAATCAATGGACCTTGTTGAAAAGACAAGAAACTTGGAACAAAGAAAGAGTAAAACAAGAATTTGGCATCACGTTATTAGTGACTAATACTATTAAGAGTAATAAACACATGGGCTACAGAGAGAAAATTTTAATTCATCGTATAATCAAATATTGATCTTAATTAATGTTCCATGTGTACCTCCTCAGACTAACCACCTCGAATGTGCTTCACTAGGTGTTTGGAATCAACATATTGATAGTATACAACGGGGTCATTTGATGGTGGAGTCCTAGGTAGTTTTAGGAAAGTCGTTGATGCCATTCACAGAATTAAGAAATCAAAATATCCCCTATTTTAAAAACTAGGGTATAGAAAAATATAATCATTTCTCACATATAACATCAAAAAGAGACTACTAAATCATTCAATACACTTCATAGGACATAAACATTTATTTATTATTCCACTAGCATGCTATACAATTTTTCTGTGACATAACATGGTGTTATCGTACTAAAGAGCATTGTACAAAATATATTAAACTAAACTCACCTGCATTTGGGGGTGGTGAGAGAGACACTGGTCCAACAGAGTGTGGAACAACAAGATTAGGATTTTCCATCCATCCATAAAGACTCCCAAAAGAAGCATCGGTAGGCTAGAAAGGATGAAATAATATGAAAATGATAAAGAGAACACAATATAAATAATTTGTGGAGAGAGGGAAATCAATTTAACAAATGATATATGTTGAAATCATAAGTTCAATATCATTAAAACAAATTTACTAGTTGATTTACACTATGGGTGGCAATAGGGGGAAAAATGGGTCCTTTTGGGAGTGTGCCCACAAGTTGTTTAGTTGAAGGCGCGGGTGCTCTGGCCCCATTTGGTGGTGTGCATGTATGGTCCAAAAACAGGGTCTTAATATCTAGATTAGGTCGAGGAATTTTACAAATATGGTGTTTCCAATTGCCATTGGATACAAAAAGGTCGATGACACACTATATTATACTAGTACTTTTATCAAATCCCTTATTCTCAAAAATATTGTAACATAAAAAAAATCGACAATTCTCATTGTCTGATTAGTAATTCACAATTTGAAATTTACGATGTAGTGAAGTACTGTTAAAAACATTGATCTTCACTAGTTCAAAACTAAAAGGAATAGATATCAGCCAAAAGCCTCCATGAACTAGGGAATGAAGTGAAGAATAATTTGAGAGCATCCCATTTCTCTAAACAAATTGAGGAATAATTTGAGAGGATGAATCTATAATTCTTTACATGGAATGCACTAAATGTTTATTCTTGTATGTTTTTATATATTCTTTAATGTTTTGAGGTGAAATCCCCTCCAATCATTTTTGTATGGTTCCTCATATGGAGTCCTTGTTTTGAAGATAAGGAAAGACTTGAGTACGCTTCCATATTTTCTAGTAAATGTTGAAGTGTTACAAACTAGAAATCGTAAACAACTTGAACGCTTTATAAGCGATTCTCCTGCACTCTCAACTGCAATTCTCATTCAAGACATAAGGAACATTTTTTGAAACATACATTAATATGTGAGAATTTCTTGTGAAATCCAAACCAAATTTCTAATCAATAATAAATATATGGCCAAGAAAAAAAACATAAATCATGAAGTTCAAATGTGCTCAAAGATACTAAAGTTTTGGAATCATCAATGAAATTTATTGTAGCCAATGGTTTCTATTTGACTACATTTAACAATGTTCTAAAGAGAAAAAACTGGCCATTGAAAATGAGGATACAATTTATTTTTACCAAGTAAACTACCAGATGGAACATGATGAAGAATTAAGATTTAGAAGGATTTATAAAGTTAAAATAGGGGCCCTTGGTTTCATGTTTATCTAGCAATATCGAGGTTTATTAGGCATCTACATTCTCACTATCGCTTGGGAATACATAAACAAGCAAACTAGACTGAATATGAGAATTCAATCCACAACCTGCAATCTTTTCCACTAGTCTGGAAGGAAACATTGTTCATTCTAAATGATTAGTAGAACTAGTAGTTGTTATTCTTAGCACTAGCGATAATAAGCTATATTGCATAATGGTTAGGCCTCAATGATATAGGGGAGTCTAAAAAATGCACTGGAGATCATGGGTCTCTAAAATACGTCATCCTTTATTGTAAAAACTTTGTTATCTTTGCATTTTACATTCATCATCAATGTAAAATCTTGATTCTCTATTTGTTCTAAATTTGTGACTATAAAATATTGGTTCTCTAACCCTTGATAAAATGTTGTTTTGCATTGACTATATATATACCATTTTATTTCAATCTCATAAACCGCAAGAGATTTTTATTTACTTTGTTGTTTGCTGCATTGTTTGATATGTACTTTGTGTGTAATGTTGCTGCAAAGTCCGGTATACTCATGTTGATTTTGATGTTCCTATTGTTTGAATTTTTATGTATATTTAGTATATCCTCTTTCCCATATTCTGTGATTATGCTAATTGGTATGCCCTTCTTATGAGAATTTTTATATAGATATTATATGTACTTGAATATAGTATATTTCACCTTTCTAGCATTATGTTTCCCTCAAAGAGTTGTATGTGCATTTCCAAGCTAACAACTTTGTATCAGTCTCTCTTTATCGTGTATTTGAATGCAATTAATCTTCTGCTTTTGGTGGTTAATGGTGTTCAATCATGTTGACATTGATATGCATGTTGAAAGTTCTACATATAACTTGTAATATTGTTGATGCAAAATGTTTTTTGTTCAGACCCCCAAAAATTCTTTGTATCAACCTCTAATTAGGGTTTAATTCCAAATGGGTGGGTCTCAATGATCAAACCCATTCAAAATTGTAATATTAAATATTTTAAATGTGTCATATAGATGGTGGTATGGCCCAAAAATGTGTCTCCCATGTGTGGGATGCATTTATATGGTTGGAAACATGTTTTAGGGTTGTACTACATGCATTTCCATTTTTTGTACGAAAATCCACATGGTATGGGACCCCCTACACGTTTCCTGCAACTTAGATGTAATTTTAAGTAAATATTCCTTAAGGCCTAAATTTTGATGTCTATTTGATGAATATTAGTCACACATAAGACAAAAATAGGTTTTAGTTGGCATGTAGATAAGAATATGTATATAATATATATAAGACAATTTTATTGATGTCCAACAAATTACCACAAAAGTATGTTAATGGGACTGTTGGGTACAATGGTGTCATTACAAAGTGAGAGCCCAAAACAGTTCCTATAAAAATAAAGCTACAAAAATTAAAGCATGAATATATGATAAAGTTGAAAAAACCCTATACATTGAGTGTGGAAAGACTCATTAGGAGGAATATGTATAGTTGGGATGGATCCAAGAACTGAAAAGACAATAATGATGATGATTTAGGTATTTCATGGTCCACTAAGTCCCCCTCTCAATACATCTAAGGATGAATGAAGGAAACTCAATATAGAATGTTGTCTAGAAGAAGAGTTGGGGGGGAATCCAAAATGTCCACTGAGTTTTTATATGAAAGGGGTCAACCATTGTTTAAACTTGGCTGGTCTCTTTGTCTGTTGATAATAGATCTAGTATAGAAATATTGTTTAGGTCATTGGGGAGGGGGGATGCCCCTTTTAGTTCACATATATATAGAGTCAAAAACACTATTGTTATCAAATTGTATATTGGACCCTATATGATGGGAGCACCATAAATAATGAAGAAATTATATGGGTGGAAGCTAGTCTAGGAGGAGGTTGAAGAGCATGGGAATGGAGCTTGAATTCGGGTGAAATCATGAAGATGGGTTACACTTTTGCATGTTTTATGAGAAAAAAAACTGTATTTTCACAAGTTATTCAACTTCCAACATACAAAAGTAATTTTTTTATTTATAATTTCACTTTACAGTAAAAACAAAACTTGTGAAGAATTGTGTTAGCTTTCCAATGACTATTTTTCAATTTTTTTTTATCACAATTTGATATGTCAATTTGACAATTGTTTAACAGTATGTTTCTTAAACATGAAATGAATGATAATGAGTTACTTATTTCTACAACAATGTATATATTATTAAACTTATGTTTTTAAGAAACAAAATATACTGCAACAATATACAAAGACTCTATTTTATTATGACTATTATTTTGAATTTAATGGATGAATATTATAATTTCTAGAATGTTTTGAAGTTGACCAAGCTGAAAACATT
>SNQJ01S0052167.1:87498-101063 GCA_010110895.2 Picea sitchensis | reverse complement strand
AAATAAAAAATAAAAATAGATCTAAACAAACCTTTAAACCACATTTTAATATTGTTAAGTTTTTTCTTCACCCCCGGATGGGGTGCTCTCAAGATCATCTAGAAATATCATGGATATGTGGGACCCAACACCCAGCCTAAGAGAACAACTGGACATTGTCACCCACACCCTCAACATCCCATCGAAAATGCTTAGTCCCTCATTACACTTGCAAGCAGTGGTACGTCAGGAATTAGGCCAGAGCAGAGTTTCAGGGGATGACGAGCAAGGAAATGATGGAACCATTACTTCCCTTAACGCTCTCAATGCATATGAAGAACCCTTCTTGGTGGATTATGTCACTTCACAGAGGGACAATATTGAACTTGAGGAGCTTCAACTTGAAGGGGTTGATCATTTCAATGGGTGGGAAGTTGTTCGTGGTAATGGATCCTTCCATTCCGAGGACAAAACCCAGGTTGGCACAATCCATGCTCTCTTATCCAATGCATGCGAGAATGATAAGGAAAGACGCTTGGACTAAGACCATGATTATAGGCTTTGAAGGGAAGTTGCAGGCTCAATATCTCATCATATGGACCCTAATGAGGAGTATGATTAGAGTGTTGAAGGTAAATGTTCGACCGACTTGGGGTCTCCTTTTTATGAGGTATCGGGTTTTATCTCATGTTGTTGTAGAACGCCTTGCAACGCATTTTTTTCTCCAGTTGGGTTTGTTCCATCTTCTCTTGTTTCTTATTCTTAGTGTCATGGCTTCAAGTGGTAGAACGCCCAATAATCTTGCAACCAATCAATCTCGAGTTGCCAAGGCAACGAAAAAAACAGTCGAGTTTAACAAAGACTCTATTTCTGCAGCAGAGAAGTCGACCATGCAAAACCTTGAGGAGGAAGTTCATCTTGTACATGAATTTAAGGAAGATGAAGAGGTGGAAGACCAGGTTGGGGACCTGATTCAGGGTCTAGGTTGCACCAGAACCAAGAATTTCATCTTCTTCCATACTCTAGAACTTTATTGGTGTACTAAAACAATGGTGGCATTGGGGATGCTACCCAAAGATGGAGATTTCAAACAGCTGAAGAGACATATGGAAGTTTTGGATATTCAAAATGATTATATTATGTATATTCTCTCATGGATATCATTTTGTTTGGGTGGAACTTTCACTCTCCCATCGCACCGTTATGTTGGTCCAAAATCTTTCGGTGTTGCAACCCAACAAAAAGCATCTGTTGCTACTCAACCCTAGGTTTCTCATGATTATTGAAGGAAAAAACTTTAGTTTTAGTTTGCCTTTTCGATTATGCTATCTTAATATACATATATCTATCATTGTTAGTCGGAAGTATGAACATGGCTTGGTTTCCCCATAGGGGCAAGTTTTTTTTTGTCGCCAAGAGACTAACATGGCCTCTTTGGATTAACTTTTTGTATTTGCTTTGTACATTTTGCTCATATTAACACAATAGATACTTTTTTATTTATTTGTTAGCTAAATATCCCTGACTTGTGGGATTGGCCTGTGGCTGAGATGCCACGACCCAGGGGCATCTAATTCGTCAAAATCACCTGGGGATCGCACTCGGCCTAGACCGCACTGGCCCTTAACATGGTTGGACTTGAGGTGTCCCTAGAGGTTTCGAACTGGTGACTTCACTTGAGAAGTGCCTTAACAGTGCACTCCTTCACCGACTATTAAACAACATGGGGACAACACAATAGATACTTACCTATTAAAAAAAAATCTTTAAATCATATTATTTAAAAAACTTCAAATTATTCTAATATTAGAATAATTTTAAATACATTTAAATATTTTAATTGATTAAATTTCATTTATATATATATATATAAACAAACTTTTAAGTTACATTCATATATTGTCCAAAAAAAAATTAATGTTTTTAATAGATCAGAAAAATTATTCTATTAATAATAATAATAAATTTAATTGAATGTAATTCTTTTTAATATCATTTACTTGTGACATAAATAAGAATAAGTAAAAATTGTCCTGGATGGGGTGCCACATAGCTATGGGAGTCCACGCAGTCTGCCCAGGACTCAAGCCATAAATATGGCAAGTCATCGCCCTTCACCTCAGTCTTGAATGAAGGGCGACCATTACTGTCTGCAGAGAATGAGAGGACAACTCCCTCGAGTTAGGATCATGGCGGCACCAAGGTTTAATTACAGAGGTTGGGCGAGTACAAGGGTCATGTCATCCCAGGGGTTATCTCTCTCGCTCGGCTTGGGTTGCCACTACTTCGCTTTCGTGCTCCACCTCCCTGCTTGCTTTGAGAACAGGACCAACGAGCAGTGGGTTTTCCTCGCAATCACTTAGCAAATTCTCAACCCTCTTGGCCTAGCCATGCTGAGGGAGAGGGGAAAGCCAAGGCACGAACTAGCCTGGTACAGTTACGCCGCCCGACAGAGACAGGTGCAACAGTTGGAAAGAGCCATGTCCATATCCCAGACACAACACTTGGAGAGGCCAAGAAATCCACCAATGGCTTATGTCAAGGAGGTGATTCCGGAGGAACCTATCCAGGTTCCTCCGGAATACCTCCTCTTCAAAGTTCAAGATGATTTTCAGTTCCCCAACCACAACACAATGAGCACAAGTGCCCAAGATTCCATGGAAGGAGCCATCTGCATAGTTGAGGAGGAATTCCCAGGGGCATTCCTCCACTTGGATTCAAATATCTCAACCCAGGACACCAACAACAAAATTGGGGAAGAGGTGGAGAACTTCGACACCGCGCAGGAGGACCACCCAGTCTTGGCGCCTCCACCGCTCACTGCAATCCTTGAATTCTGACCTTATCTTCATCCTAGAGCAGTTAGAGCTCATCTTTGAGCTTATGAGCCAAATGGCAGACCAGCTCCACCGAGACACCCTCATGAGTCAATGGATCAACATGATGTATGATGCATTCTCGAATGCACTGACAAATCAACGCATCCTAACCTGCGCGAGGCCTTTCATGCTCCATCCCAGGGATGACCCTCTCATCGGAGCTCCGGATGACATACCCCCAGGTGCCAATGATTAATATTTGGTTCTTTGCAATGGGTACCTTGTACAATTCCTTCCCAGCTCTTTGTACTCGGACGATGCAGATTTACAATTTTGTTTTCTTTTTCAGTTGTTAATTTGTCTTAGATTGCTAGAACATTTTTGTATAAATCTGCCCCCTGCTCTGGTTTCCATTTGGTAGGGCAGATGGAGGATAGCTCTTGTGACTAAAAGTATCACAGTATGCCACTTGTTCCAATTTTCGCTAATTTGGTGGAACATGTGGCAGACTGATGACATGTGGTATTTTTGTATTATAACAGCACAGTAACAGGAAACACCTTTTTTATTTAAAAAAAAAGAATAAGGAAAAACTAAAGTTTTTAATAAACTTATTTTTATATTTTTACTTTTTTAATGTTTTTAATAGATCATCACAATGTTAATTGGAAAAAATATTCTATTAAAAAAAATTAAAATTATTTTACTTGCATTTACTTTACTTGTCATATAAAAAAGCACAAGGAAAATCTATTGCTATATAAAGTTATTTTTATATCTTTATTATTATATTAATAATAAAAAGTTGTCATAATAGACAAAAAGAGAGCTCTGCAACCCCTCTATATTGGAAACCTTAGTACTCCCCTCTCCCTTCTCCTCCATGACTTCGACTGGAGGGGGAATTTCGGCTCCCTCCTATAGTCAAATCCTTGTGGGTCGACGCAATGGCCACCGCACCAACCACTCTACTCCGTCAGATCTTTCATAACCCACTGATGGACACTTCACCCCAGGCATGAACACGTAGCCCAATCCTTCCTGCTCGACTGATTCACAACCCCCTCCTTAGAACAAATCCACCTCTCCCTTCGCCACCTCTGGATTCCTGCCAAAAGCCTCTGAAAACTCTTCTTATGAGGTAAAAACTGACCGCATAGAATGCTTCATCCAACATATGCAAGATCATGCTTACATAGGCAAGTTTATGGGTATTTGGCCAATGGAAAAGGCCCTCAACTGGTGGATCAAAACAACCTAGAAGTTGAAAGGACAGATAAACCGCAAATTAGGATCCAAAGGGTTCTTCATAGCCATATTCTCCAACCTGGAGGAGTGTGACAAAGTCTTCAAAGGCAGCCCGTACTTCTTTAACTCTGTAGGACTACACTTCAGAGCCTGGACCGAATGTTTCAACACTGAAAAAGAAGATTTCACGGCGGCCCTAGTTTGGATAAGGCTATATTCGTTGCCCCATGAATTCTAGGATGATGAAATCTTGGAAGGCTTTGGCAACACTATAGATTCCTTCGTGGACAATGCAACAACAGGCTCGACTTCGGCTCTCTAGGTGCCTACAATGGACAAGGTGGCATGCAACACGTTAGCTGCTTGAGCCACGACATCTACACAGGTGTCAGACTGCATGGCATGTTTTTAGTTTTGTTTATATTTTGACAAATGTACTTTTGGACAATTCTATTTTTGTCTGTCATAAGTCAGTCCTAGAAGTTCTAGAAGCTCGTACGAATCAGTTTCCCCACGGGGCGATTTTGTTCTAGATGTTTAAAATTGATGTATGAATCTTGGGTCGTCTTTGGTTTAGAAGGCACTAGCTGAATTGGTTTTCCTCTGTGCCAATTTAGTAATTACAGTCCTTGGACAAACTTGGTGATACTATAATTTTTGGCTTTGAAAGGTTTTTTATATATATACTTAAAAAAAAATTATCGTGAAATTTTTAAATCATCACATCATATTATTATTACTATCCTATAAACTTTTTAAATCATCATATTTAAGCCATAAATTTAATTTTGAAATCATCACATTACCATAATCCATATTATCATCACTATAATAATTTCAATTATTAAATTTAATATTAACATGAAATTTTAAAATCATCACATTGTATATGAAAGAGTTACCCATTATACTTTATCAACATCTCAATATAAATTTCAATTATTCCAATTAATATTATTATCAAATTTTAAAATCAAAGCTCCACCTGGATATGCAACTTGGTCTCAACCGATGGTGGATATGCTACTAGCTAGGGATCTACTACCATTGTATATGAAAGAGTTACCCACTATACTTTATCAACATCTCAATATAAATTTCAATTATCCCAATTAATATTATTATCAAATTTTAAAATCACATCTCCACTTGGATTTGCAACTTGGTCTCAACCCGGTGGTGGATACATTGTTAGCTAGGGATATACTACCATTGTACATGAAAGACTTACCCACTATACTTGTTCTGCCACAAGCATGGAAACCAAAGCAGGCAGTCAACTGAGTGCCCCGACCAACTAATGAACCAAAACCAGAGTTTGAATTTCACAAAAGACTTATCACTAAAACCAGAGGAAAAAACAGTAAGGGAACTAGACATGAGGTGAACCCGGGCATCCATCCTAACGAACTTTGAAGGCAAATGGCTCACAGCAAGTCAGGCACTGACAACCTCCATGGAGACGCTCTGTGTTAGATGGATGAAGCTTTGGTTGAGCCGCCTCATACCAGTTCTGATCAGAGTAGGGTGAGCGGTCCGAGCTACCACTTGGAAGGGGAGAGAGAGAGGCTGGTCTCGGTCATTTGTGCCTGTCGATCTAGTTTTAATAGGTTGGCCCGCATCGTGGCTTACTAAGTCGGGCACCGAATTTTCACAGGCTCGCTTGACAGGGAGTCGTATGGGACGTCCAAGCGCTTGTTGAGGGTATGTTGATTATGTAGTTGCTCTGCCAAATCCTTGCGCATATTGAAGATCAATACCAAGTGGTATTCCATGAGCCTGCAATAGCTAGGAGCCAAGTGAGCATGCTCCCATGCATCATCTTCATTCCAGCATTCGTCCCAATTTATTTCAGGGTACTCATCCTTAGCAACGACATAATTCTTACCAGGATCCTCCATCTGGTGAGGGACTTCCTCTTCAACCAAGCATCCTGTCTCGGTTGGCTCCAGAAAAATCAAAGGGGTGATGGTACATGTGACTGGTTATTGTACCAAGGTGGTCTTCGGTAAATTTGGCAGAATTTCCTCTCATTTGGGAGGAATATCTTCTTCCACCAGATAGCCTCCATGGATCCGCTCTGTGTTAGATGGACGAAGTTATGGTTGAGCCGCCTCATACCAGTTATGATCAGAGTAGGGTGAGCGATCTAAGCTACCACTTGGAAGGGGAGAGAGATAGAGAGAGAGAGGCTAGTCTCTGGTGTTTATGCCTATCAAACTGGCTTTAATAGGTTGGCCCATGACAGGGCTTACCTCTCTCACGAGGCATGGTTAGTCAAAGCGTAGGGAGGATGAAAAAGGAAGTGGGGTGTATAGAGGTGCGAGAGAGAAACGAAGGACGAAATGCTAAGGCATTTCAAGTGCGGAGCATAGAAGGAAGAATGAGACAGTGAACTAAAGCCAAATGCCAGAAATAATACCCCCTGCAAGACGAAATCAACATGAGGACATAGGAGTTGATGGCTCTGGTTTCCATGAGTACTTGATTAATGGGCATTTGTTGCTTCGTAGTTGTACCAAGGAGCCAAAATTGAGTATCCATTAATAACCAAGGCATTGAACCTTGGCGGAAGTGAATGCTAGGCATATCGACTGGACAGGGGAGGAGGGTGGCGGTGAGGGCCTTAACTACCCTCCTATCCACTGCAATTGTTGACATGTGCGCACCATGTGTCACCCCATCCGGGGGAAATTTGAAATTGTTATATTATTTCAATATTCCATATTTAAATTACCACTAGACTTTTTAGGTTATTAAATTCTTATTAAAAATTGTTAGTGTAAGCTTAACTTTTACATATTAAAAAAACACCATATTTTTCTTTTGTAAATCATAATAGAAAACTTTAATACTTTAGTAAATATAATACAAAATGGTGACCCTGGTATGCCAAAAGGAAACCAGACCAAGTATGCACCTTACTGTTTGTTCTTGATCACATGCCTATAGGTTACTAGTTTGCCAAAAATGGAAACCAAACCAATCCTCCCTTTTAAAGTTTGAGAGACTTATCCACAAAAAATAGAGAGAGAGATAACTAGCCGATCAACTCAGTCTTGGGCATATCTGCCTGACCTTTGGATGAGAACACCAAAGACTGCAACTACCTACTACGCACCCAACTACATCATGGGCATAACCTCCAGTACAAACAAAAAGAAACACATACATAAAACTAAAAAGCACTAGAGCACTTGGGAGTGGTCTATCACCCCACCAGCTTGGCCTTTGTTTTCCTCCTTTAGGGAGACTGTCCTGGTCCTTCAGATCTGATTTGATCCTCCTTGGCCATCTGTGGGTGTTATGTCCAGAAGATGGATGTATCTCAGGAACATATGGAACTATGCTATGAGCCTCTCTTGTTTACTTTGTTGGTTCTTCTCTACTTCTACTAACAACTTAACGATGGTTTCTAACCCGCTTATTCGACAATGAATTTATTCTTGCATGGGTTTAATCTCTTGGTGGTCATCCTTGCGCACCTCCTCTCGATTAGTCTTTACCTTACCTATCAGCATTTTGGTGACCCATGTCGTCTCCCTAGGGGTGGGTGGCCCCCAAATCTCTTATCCAATCTATTTCCTGGGCGATCCCCCCCCACTCCTTTCCACTCTGCTCCTCCTTGATCTCCTCCTCCCACTTATTCATTTCTTCCTTCCCTTTCTGCGAGACAATCGTCTGGAACTTGTTTTTTGCATCTCTTGCAGCCTGCTCGATTGTAGTCAATCGCCTCGAGCTTTCCAGGATCTCCTTACCCTGGGGACTTCTCTTCCTCAAGGTATGTTTCATACGCACCATGCCACTATTCCCACTCGACCCTCTACTATAACCTTTCTTCGGGTACCTCACTCTACATCTTCCCTTAATCGACCTGAGATTGAGACTATACCTTTCACCGCTAGCTAAACCTTTCTGGTTGTAGCTCTGTCTGTGGTTCTTCTTATAACATTCTCTCTTATGATTACTTGTACCTCCTACTAATTCTATCCAAAGGTGGGGAGCTCAACCATTCTTATTATTGGGTAAGGAATTTCGGGCCATTATTCTACGATCGCTTCCCCAACCCTTTCTTCTATCCTTGTTATCTATGTATCCGGACACTATGGATCTCGTACTTTCCCTGGGGGTCAATGACCCTTCCTTTATTACCACCATCTCCAAACCGCCTATCTTGTCATGAATGGTTGGCTTGCTACTTGAAATCTCTCTCGCACTATCTTCTCTATCCTTTCTGTTGGTTTTTACTTCCATCAGTCTACCCACTTACTTCCTATCTTGTTCCCACATGATCATTGGGGGCCAAGCATTGTGAACATCATATGCCTCCAGGGTCCCACGTCGGGTCGATGAGCCCCGCGTCCTTCCCGATGCTACCATCGTCCCTAAAGTTGCCACCATGATCTCGTTCCGCCAAGTGGATGTAGTCCGATCTGAGTTGACTCCTTGGGATTTTGGACCATACCTCGTCCAACATATAGACCTCACTGATCACTCCTTCATTGGTTAGTCTGTCCGCCAGCACATTAAGCAACCTTCGAATCCATCTAAACTCTATCGTGTTTAAGGTTTGGAGATGATTCCTGATTCTTTGAAGGGAGTGCACTAGACACCAATGCCTTAACACCTTTCCGACCTTGGTTCCATACTAAAAAAATTTCGCTGTGTTGATGACCAGTGTTGAATCTCCCTCCACTATAACATTCGCCAAGCCCTCTCTAGGTAGAATTTCCGGGCCTAGTTCTAGAGCTCCAAACTCCATCACATTCTTTGTAGAGTTGCCTATGCTCCCAGCATACAAGTGGATGATGATCCCTCCACTATCTCTTATTACCCCGCTAGCTCCTGCCAATCTAGGATTTCCCTTCGACGCCCCATCGAAATTCATCTTGATGAAACTTGTCGAAGGAGGAACCCAGGAATTGACTCCTACCTGTATCTGTGGAGCATGGGGCACATGTATGTTAAGGCTCCATTCTTTCAATTGAAACATTTCCAGAATTCATAGATCTTGGCCTGAGGTCGGGTTTTTGGAACTATTAATGTTAATGCTCTGCAATGTCTCTCTTATTTGGTTTATAATATTATCCTTTATCCTGGAGGTCGATTGGCTTTCATTCCTAAAGATTCTCCTATTTCTTTCATTCCAAATAACCCATATAACCATCCCCGACGTTATCCCCCAGCACATATTAACCACCTCGTTATTGTTATACCTCTCCTTCCAGTTCTTTATTGTGGCTCTGATATCACCCTTTACCCTATTTGTTTTACGGTAAATTATAGCCACCCAATCCCATATCTCGACTGTATAGTTACACTCATCCAGGAGGTGATCAGTCGTTTCTTCCTAGATTTCACACAGATGACATCTTGAGGGTTCATTGGATCCTCTTTTTTTTAGGTTCTCCCAAGTCATGATCTTCTTGTGAAGAATCAACCATTTAAACATTTTAATCTTGGTCCATTTAGGGTAATTCCAGAGCCTCTCCCAGTGAGGTTCTGGATTTTCTTGGTCCTGCCCTGCTATATAGTGTCGGGCTTATTTTAGATTGAATTCCCCTCCATTTTCCCTTCCCCGTCTTAATTGATCCTTCTCGTCTGAGAACCAAATTTTCCTCTTTACCAATTTATCCTCAATCTCATTTACCATCGTGGCTTCCTTAGCTCTGTTTTCGGGTTGTATGTTGTCCCAAATTCTCCATCTGGCGTTCTCCTCCCTTTGTTTCCTGTATTGAAAGACTTTTGTTTTCCCTTACCCAATTATATCTTGCTTAATCACCTCTCTATCCTGATTTTCCATTCTAGGTTCCTGTTGCAAGCATCTTCCCAAAATCTCGTTGTTCTCCCATTCCTAATTTCTCAAAAACTGTGACCTTGTATCCAATTTTTATTTCTCCAGTGTAGATTCCAGATGGCTGAACCTTCCCATGTGCATGCGAACTTGATCATCTCCTGGGGGTTGACACCTAGGGCATATTTTTCTTTCCACAGTTTAGCCCATGGCACCGAGTTGTCTTTTACCCATCTCCACCACAGTTTTTCCCCTTAGGCATCGTTTGTTACTTGAGGGTCTTGTATCCCGAGGCCCCCTTTGTTATTTGTTCTGCACGATTTGTCCCAAGCCACCAAAGCCCATTTCTTTTTATCCTCAACTCCTCTCCAAAGGAAGTTTCTCTAGATTGCTCTGATTTTTTGTAAGATGCCTTTTGGGGCGGGAAAAACCGACATAAGATAGGCAGGGATTGCTTGTAAGATTGTTTTTGTTAGGATTAACCGGCTTGCTAGGTTAAGAGTCATGTATGTCCAATTTTTAACCCTCTCTTGCAGCTTGTTGATGATCCCTTCCCACGTTGTATTCCTACAAGCCTTGTCCGTCAGGGGCACCCCCAAATACTTCGTTGGGAGTGTTTTCCTCTCAAACCCCAAAATGTTGGTCAGGTTCCTTTGGACTGCAAGATTTATATTGAAAAAGTAGATCATATATTTAGAGTGGTTTATTTCATCCCCAGAGGCTTCTCCAAACTCTGCTAAAAAAAATTGTACGCCATTGCTTCCTTGACCGTGGGAATTTCGTGGAGCATGGTAGCATCTAAAAATTATTGGTGTTGAGGTTGGGCAGTCTTCAAATGGTTTTAGGCCTTTGATTTCTCCTTCGGCCATTGCAGTCTTTATGATTCTGCTTAGCCCTTCCATCATAAAAATAAACAGGAAAGGGGACAAAGGGTCCCCTGTCTTATACCCCTAGAGGGGTAGAACGGTTTGGTTGGTGCTCCATTTACTAGTAGAAAGAAACTAGTTGTAGACACTAAGTTGATAACACATTTAATCTAGTGCTGGTCAAACCCAAAGGCTTCCATCGTTTTCTCCATATAGTGCCAACTTATTTTGTCATATGCTTTGGCCAAATCCAACTGTATTATCATTCCCGCTTTCTTTTTATTTTTCAGGGTGTGTATTATTTCATGGGCTTGTATGATGCTATCCAGTATCTGCCTCCGCTCCATAAATCTCGATTGTTCCTTTGAGATCAAAGTGGGGAGTAAGGGTTTCAATCTATTAACTATTACTTTCAAAATTATCTTATACACCACATTAGACAGGGCTATCGGTCTATGGTGATCAGGAGTTCTAGCTACATTTTCTTTTGGTATCCGAGTGATCACTCTGGCGTTCAGGGCTTTCAGTGGTCCGAGCCCCCCCCAGGCGAGGATGTTTCCTTCCATAGCTAAACCTTGCAATATTATTGATTCCGAAACTAGAAACCTAGTTAGCCTCATAGCCACCTAGTCGTGTAGATTTATTTTATTGTTCCAGGTAAACTGTCCATTACTAGTCCTAATGTCCACTAGTTTTGTTCTTTCAATGAAAGTTGTGAACTCCTCAGCATCTCTGTCCAATATTCTATTGCTGCCTTTTTTCTCAGCTAAGGTGGTTATAATGTTGAAGTCTCCTGCTAGAATCCAATGAAGGTTACTATTCCGCTCCCTTAGGTTTTCTAAGTCTAGGAGCATTCTTCTTTTATATTCCAGCATCTAGGGTCCATATACATTGGTGCATATGACCTCCTTTGTATTCTCTATCACTTGCATCTTTGTACATATAGAGTGCCTTGTGGCTTCTACTGAGAGTAGATTCATCGTTTGTGGATTCCATAGGGTGAGAATACCTCCAGCAGTGTTTTGACTATCTATAGTCAGAAAATTGTACCTATTCCAGTACCTCTTACTTATTATTGCCATTCTGTCTGTATTGCATTTGGTCTCTTGAATGAAGAAAATATCTGGTTGTTCCATCTTCAACCTATTTTTTAGGATTCTTTGTTTTCTAGGGTTGTTCAAGCCAATTATGTTCCAAGTTATAACCTTCATTTTAAACATGTGGGGGGAGTTAGGAAAAATCTTTTTTATATTACTTGAGTTTATCATAAGCGCTCCTAATTCCTGTAGGGCTACGTTGTTTGATTTTATCCCTTTCTTCTGTCTTGCCTGCTTTGGTGAGTGTTGTAGCTGACTGTCTCCTATCTTGATGCCCAGGTTTCTTAATTCTCCATGCATGTGTTTAGTTGCTATGGTTTTTTCTTCCTCCCTAAAAAGGAATAGGTATTGGATGCGATCCAATTGTTCCGTAGGTATATTGTCGACTCCTTTCTTTTTCCATTGTTCCAGTATATTTGGGAGGTCTATCCCTTCCCTTTCCACGATATTTCTTAGGTCTGGGTCTTCTATTCCAACCTCGCTCGGTGTCATTTCAGAATCTCCATCTTCCTTATGCATTGGTGTATTTGTGTCTCTGTCTCCTTCTTCAGTTGATCCCTTACTGTGCCTGTGATTTCCTTGAGCGTTTTGATTCTTTGAAGTCTTATTTCTTCCTGTTTGTTTGTCTCCCTTTCCTTTCACCTTTTTTGTTCCTCCTCTCCCCCCTTTTTTGGGTTTCCCAGTCCTTCGAAGTTATTCCTCGATTCTAGGTTGCTCGTTGTGGGGGGGTTGCCTTGTCTTCTATTTCCTTTGCCTTTGTATTTCCTGCTCTGTTTTTTGTTTGGCAAGCATTCTCTTTGTAGTATCCCGTGTTCATGACACCTTATGCATCTAAACGGGATATGTTCATAGTCTATGCTTTGGATCAATTCCTTATCCCTAAACTCCAGACTTATTAACTTCGATAGTGCCCCCGAGACATCCATCTCCATACACATTCTCGCATAGGATGTATACTTTCCTTTTAATGTTGCATCAGACGCCTTAAGATATTTCCCCAACTTATTTCCTATAGCTTCGAAGGTGGACAACAACCAGTAATCCAGTGGGAGGGAGTGTAGTCGGAGCCAGACTGGGACGCATTTAAAAGTCTCCTTTTCTGGGGAGAAGTTTTCCTTCCAAGGTCGCATGTACAATCCTATTGATGCATGAAAATAAGGTCCCCCTCAAAAACCTTATCTATGTCTTCTAAATTCATGAAGATTGTTGTAAAAAAGCCTTTAGATCCAAGGTGAATATCTACTTCTCTGCTCGGCTTCCATTAATACTTTATCCAGCTATGCAGGGTCTTTTTTGTGGGCCACAAACCCATAAACTTGCAAATCAAGGTGTGCATCTTCCTCTGGTCTCTGAAGAGTTGGGTCTGTGGATCTTCTAGAATCACCTTTGGGATTATTGATGTTTTTGGTTTGCATGGGTCGTTCCCTCCTCCCCCACTTGGGTTTTTCGGCTCTATCGTACTACTTCGGGCTTCTTTGGTCTCCTCTCCCACTTTTTTTTTTTTTTTCCCTGGTTGTCCTCATTATGTTTCTCTGGCTCCGACCTCGAGGTCCCTGTCAGTGGGTCTTTAAACCCAACGCTGCATGGGCTTTTCCCTCTATCCACCACAACTTGCTTGTAGAAGGGAGTCTCACTCCCTCCCCCTCTATTTACCATTCTTCTCATTGTTGAAACCTGTTACCCTAGAACCAGGCCCTAGATTCTTCCGACAAAGCTTGTTAGATCCCGCTATCGTTTTTTCCTCCAATATTAAAAATCTAAA
>SNQJ01S0052167.1:64637-78798 GCA_010110895.2 Picea sitchensis | reverse complement strand
TTAAATGATTTTTAAATTCCCTCCGTTAAAAAAAAATTAAATTGCATTAATGTTTTAAGAAATAATAAATTAAAAATTAAATTACATTTTGAATTCCCTTTGTTAAAAAAAAAACATAAATAAATAAATTACATTAATGTCTTAAAAAATAATAAATTAAAAGTTAAATTACATTTTTACATAATAACAAAAATTTGTAAATTTTATATTAAATGATTCTTGAATTCCCTCCGTTAAAATATATATATAAATATTGCATTAATGTTTTAAGAAATAATAATTTAAAAATTAAATTATTTTTACATGATAACAAAAAAATTGTAAAATTATAAATTTTATATTTACCATGAAATAAAATTGAAAAAAAAAACTCACCATTAACTTCCTTCATACTTAGCTTTCCTTAACTTTCCTTCATACTGTACTTGTGACTGCTTTAAAAACAATGATTACCTAAAAACAATGATTATCGAATGTTTAAAAAACACAATAGTTACATAACATTATAAAAAGTGTGTATTTAAAATCAATAATTAATTAATAAAAAAAGTTAATTAATAATAATTATTAATTAACTTCTTTCATACTTAACTTTCCTTCATACTGTACTTGTGACTGCTTTAAAAACAATGATTACCTAAAAACAATGATTATCGAATGTTTAAAAAACACACATAATAGTTACATAACATTATAAAAAGTGTGTATTTAAAATCAATAATTAATTAATAAAAAAAAGTTAAATAGCACTAATACAAATAACTCACCATTCATGTACTTGTGACTGCTTTAAAAACAATGATTACCTAAAAACAATGATTATCGAATGTTTAAAAAACACACACAATAGTTACATAACATTATAAAAAGTGTGTATTTAAAATCAATAATTAATTAATAAAAAAAAATTAAATAGCACTAATACAAATAACTCACCATTCATGTACTTGTGACTGCTTTAAAAACAAAACAATGATTACCTAAAAACAATGATTATCGAATGTTTAAAAAACACACACAATAGTTACATAACATTATAAAAAGTGTGTATTTAAAATCAATAATTAATTAATAAAAAAAAGTTAAATAGCACTAATACAAATAACTCACCATTCATAACTTTCTTTTGTAGAAAATCAATAATTACTTAACAAAAAAAAGCTAAATAGCACTAATATAAAGAACTCACCATTCATAACTTTCTTTTATAGTGTACTAGTCACTACTTTTAACAGTGACAACCATTATCTATATATGTTTTATATGTGCACACTATACATACCTCCTCTCCACTTTTAAATAAAAACTTATAAAAATGAAACCATAAACTGATGCATGAATCATTATTTCTCTTGTTCAAAAGAGAAAGAAATAATTATTAAAATTAAAAACAAAATAATTCCAAAATAATATAAAAACAATAAACTTACAAGATTTCTCTTGTTCAAAAGAGAAAGAAATAATTATTAAAATTAAAAACAAAATAATTCCAAAATAATATAAAAACAATAAACTTACAAGTAAAAGAAATCACAATATAACATTGAGCCAAAGAACGTTGTAGACTCTCTATCAAACATAACATAAATCAAACATAACAGAAATCATAGTACTAGCAGTGAGTACAAAAGACAGTTGTAGACTAAGTGATAAGATGGCATTTCACTATCAGGTGCTATTTTCAATTGTAGTTTGACCTCAGAGAGAGACTCAGCATAAACAATTATTCAATATTTTATATTTTTTCACATTTTGATAACTATGTAGACTAAGTGATAAGATGGCATTTCACTATCAGGTGTTATTTTCAATTGTAGACTAAGTGATAAGATGGCATTTCACTATCAGGTGTTATTTTCAATTGTAGTTTGACCTCAGAGAGAGACTCAGTATAAACAATTGTTCAATATTTTATATTTTTTCACATTTTGATAACTATGGTGCTATTTTCAATTGTAGTTTGACCTCAGAGAGAGACTCAGCATAAACAATTATTCAATATTTTATATTTTTTCACATTTTGATAACTATGTAGACTAAGTGATAAGATGGCATTTCACTATCAGGTGCTATTTTCAATTGTAGTTTGACCTCAGAGAGAGACTCAGCATAAACAATTGTTCAATATTTTATATTTTTTCACATTTTGATAACTATGTAGACTAAGTCTATGTAGAC
Source organism: Picea sitchensis (assembly GCA_010110895.2). NCBI lineage: Eukaryota > Viridiplantae > Streptophyta > Pinopsida > Pinales > Pinaceae > Picea > Picea sitchensis. Next base: position 76,620 of record SNQJ01S0052167.1, on the reverse strand, counting down.
TAAGTGATAAGATGGCATTTCACTATCAGGTGCTATTTTCAATTGTAGTTTGACCTCAGAGAGAGACTCAGCATAAACAATTGTTCAATATTTTATATTTTTTCACATTTTGATAACTATGTAGACTAAGTGATAAGATGGCATTTCACTATCAGGTGCTATTTTCAATTGTAGTTTGACCTCAAAGAGAGACTCAGCATAAACAATTGTTCAATATTTTATATTTTTTCACATTTTGATAACTATGAGTTATCAATTGAGAAAGACTCAGCATAAACAATTATTCTAAACAATTATTCAAATTTAGTAATATTTTATATTTTTTCACATTTTGATAACTATGGGTTATCAATTGTTTTAGGTTGTAACTAATTGTTAATATAGAACCTTCTAATTTTAGAAGCAAAATAAATTTTCAATTGCAGTCTTTGACTATGGCATAAACAAGGGTTCGAATTTAGCAATTATGCTATGCCTGGTTCACATATTGATATCTATGAGTAACCCGACTAGTTTTTAGGTTGTATATATATCATTGTTAATATAGGACCTTCTAAGCAAAAGAAATTCAAAAATAAACAAAATATCTAAATAGGGTTGTGGTTTATCAGGATGCATTGTCATGCCACACCAATATTTAATTTCCCATTGTCATGTCACACATCAATATTAATTTATTTGTCATGCCACACACCAATATTTAATTTCCCCAATGGGACCAATACACCAATATCAATTTCTTTGTTGTCATGCCACACACCAATATTTAATTTTCCCATTGGGACCCATAGCGGTTGGGATCAGGTGAAAGTACTGCCTGGTTCCCATTTTGATATATTTTTATATCTATGGGTAACTCAATTAGTTTTGAGGTTGTATCTATATCATTTTTAATATAGAACCTTCTAATTTTACCAGCAAAAAACAATTTAAAAATAAACAAATTATGGTTCAATTTAAAAATAAACAAATTATGGTTGTGGTTCAACAGTAGGATGACAATATGTGAATAGGGTTGTGTTTCAACAGTGGATGCATTGCCATGCCACCCACCAATATTCAATTTCCCCAGAGGCACAATTCGGTGATTGAGAGGTTACCGCTATGCCGAAAGCATAAGTCTATGGAGAGTAAGAAAGTACAAAGCCCTTGATATTATATATACCTAATATTGGTAAAAAGCTAAACTAGATTTCCCTGTGTAAAAAGCTAAACTAGATTTCCCTGTGTAATTCCTCTTACAGCTGACAGGGAAGTCAATCTATCCTGATGGTCTGGAACATCTCTTGTATCAGCTGCAAAGCGGCAAAAAAATAAAAAACTTGGGAGGCAGTGGTGCCAACAACATGATTTATCAGCAGCAAAGGCAGCAAAAAAATAAAAACTTGGGAAGCAGTGGTGCCAACAACATAATTGATTAGAAAAATGGGATTAACCTGCCTGCGCTGTGAAGATAGGGCTATTTCAAAAGTTGTTGAATTTGTTGGTGTGCCAACAACATGATTGATTAGAAGAATGGGATTTAACATGCCTGCGCTGTGAAGATGGGGCTATTTCAAACAAAAGTTATTGAATTTGTTGTTGGGGTAATTGTTGGGGTAATTTTGCATGTTGAAATCATCTCTAGCCATAAAAATCAAGTGTATCTCCTGAAAAATCAAGTGTATCTCCTGAGTGTTGGTCTGTACTTGTAAAAACAAAATGAAAATAAGCTGTGTACACTCTAAAAATGGGGTTATTTCAAAAATGTGTATCTCCCGAGTGTCTCTATTAGAGATAACAAAATGACTGTATTAGACATAACAAAATGAGAATAAGCTGCATGCACTCTAAAAGTGGGGCTATTTCAAAAGATAGATTTGGCTATTTCAAAAGATTTTTAAATTGTTGGGGCTATTTCAAAAACTTTTTAAATTGTTATTCTAAATTGTTTTGCATCTTGAATTTACCATACTTAGCCACAAAGGACATGTAAAATGTTTCTATACGGTAGAAGTGACCGACCATTGTTGGAAGAACCCCACTTACCATTCAACTAGTTGAACATAGTTTATTCAGATTGAAGTTTCGAATGGATGCCTAACGTATTTGGGTGAATTGTAGTATTTTTGGAGTTAAAAAACATCCTTTCAAAATTACAATAATAATAATAAAATTATTATAACTAACCCAGAGTAAGCAACCCACTGCAAATTAACATTGCAGATTAACATTTCAAATGGGTTGCACAAGCTGCCCATTTCAAAATTACAATAATAATTTACCCATAGTAAGCACCCCACTGCAGATTAACATTTCAAATGGGTTGGCACAAGCTTCCCACTCCTTGTGGTGTTTAATGCATTTGCACAAGCTGCCCATTTCAAAATTACAATAATAATTTACCCATTGCAGATTAACATTTCAAATGGGTTGCACAAGCTGCCCATTTCAAAATTACAATAATAATTTACCCATAGTAAGCACCCCACTGCAGATTAACATTTCAAATGGGTTGGCACAAGCTTCCCACTCCTTGTGGTGTTTAATGCATTTGCACAAGCTGCCCATTTCAAAATTACAATAATAATTTACCCATAGTAAGCACCCCACTGCAGATTAACATTTCAAATGGGCTGGTACAAGCTGCCCACTCCTTGTGGTGTTTAATGCATTTGGTGAATTATAATATTTCTGGAGTTTAGAAAGCATCTTTGAAAATTAAGAAAATAATAATGATAATAACTAACACAAATTTTTCCTTCACATAATAAAAAAAAAAAAAATAATAATAATAACCCAAAATTTTCCTTTGCATAATATAGTAACTAATTAACAAGCCCTGGCCGCATAGAGGTTTGACTGGAAAGCTGGTACAACACAGTAACTAATTAACAACGCATGGCCCCATAGAGGTTTGACTAAAAAGCTGGAAAGTTAGTACAGTTTACAGTGGCTCTTCTCAGAATTGGCACAGTACCACATATTAACAAGCCCTGGCCGCATAGAGGTTTGACTGGAAAGCTGGTACAACATAGTAACTAATTAACAACGCATGGCCCCATAGAGGTTTGACTAGAAAGCTGGAAAGTTAGTACAATTTACAGTTGCTCTTCTCAGAATTGGCACAGTACCACATACTAACAAGCCCTGGCCGCATAGAGGTTTGACTGGAAAGCTGGTACAACACAGTAACTAATTAACAACCCAGGGCCCCATAAAGGTTTGACTAGAAAGCTGGAAAGTTAGTACAGTTTACAGTGGCTCTTCTCAGGATTGGCACAGTACCACATAATATTTTACATAATATTTTTTCTTGGAGATTAAGTAAATAGAGGTTAACACAGTCATGAAATGAAATTACACGACTGTTGGAGGTTAAGTATCCACACAATGTTTATTTATCTGGGCTACTCACAAAGCAATAGACATCAATGTACTTTTTGGGTTCAAGGTTGAGTACTAGAACTGAAATGAGAAATAACGGAAAGAAAAATAAAAACCTAATTATACACCCATTTTAATAAATAAATAAATTATTGAGTACTAGAACTGAAATGAGAAATAACAGAAAGAAAAATAAAACCCCAAATATACACCCATTTTAACAATTAAATTATAAGGATTTTTATGCTCGAAACTGGGTTTGAGATGGACATAACCACACCTCAAATTTTATTGTCCTAGGATTTGAAAGATCTGGGAGTTGATCTGGTAGTTAAGAATGATGTATGTATATGCTAACCCGACTGTATATTCCAACCCAAATAACCCAAATGGAGAATAAGGATAAGAATATTTCAACGATGGAAGAATGTAATCACTCACCCGGTGAAATTTCTCTGCATCTACGTCTCTCTCCATCCGCACTGCCTTCAGCAATGTGACTTGAGCATTTTTCTCTCTATCTGCATTCATTATTAAAACAAAACCAGTAAATAATAAATTACAAATAAGTACAATTATAATTCGACCATACAATATACCTACTCCCACTGCAGCTAAAAGCCTCATTCCACCGACATCTCTTCTGGCCTCTGCACACATGGCCTTCCTGATTGACTCCAACAAACGAAACAAAAGGAGAAAATCCAAACTAAAAGAAAAGGGAAAAATAATCAAACCAAAGAAAAAGAAAAAATTGGAAAATAATACACGGACAATTAAAAACCAGACCAAACAGAAAGCAAAGAAATGCATGATAATGTTTTGTCGTCAATCTACAAAACCATAACAAATATCAACAAATGTTTTGTCGTGTATCTCTTCTGCTCTGCCCTCTTCTCCCTTCCAACCCACCGTCTCCCTTCTCTCAAATCTCATGCTTCTACTTTGCCTTCTCCCTTCTCTCAAATATTAAAACCTGCCACAAATCTCATGCTTCTACTCTGCCACAATCACATGCTTGCTTTGCCAGAGTCTCCCTTCTCCTCTCCAACATTAAACCCTAATCCTTTTCTCTATCTCCCTTCCAAGCCAACGAATAATCCTTCCTCCTCTGCCTCACCCACGATCTCAAAAACAACAATGACATAGGATATCAAATCCATTTATAGATTTGCCCCAGTCCCCTCTAATCGCATTCTTAACAGGGTAACACCATTTACTACGAGCTGCTCGACCGTTGATACACGATTCCCACTGTGCTTTTTGATAGCTGTCAACAGTCCCACCATTACCACGATTCCCACCCACAGTCCACTATGTTTTTTGATAGCTGTCAACAGTCCTCACCGTTACTGCACATTTCCCAACATGAAAAAAGCCTGCTTTAGTGGACGCGCTCCACCCTTTTGAAAAAAATTTCGAATTCCATTTTGAATTTTCATTTCATGTTTATTCTTTTTTTCCTTGATACAATTTTGAATTTTCATTTCATGTTTTCTTTTTTATGTGTTTTTTTAATCAATGTGATAAGTCTAATTTTGATTATTTATTATTACGCCGAAGGTGTTCTATAGGGGGGCTTCTTTGTCCACAACGAGTCACTAATTGCCACGTATGTGTGTTTTTCCAATCAATCAACAAGTGCTAAGTGCATTATTCGCCTTCGCCAACCCACTTCTCCTTCACCAACTCAAACTACGATGGTTAATGCGTGATAATACCTAATGTTTTATTCTAGAAGAGCGAGGCAGGGTCAGAGAAAGCTCTGGGACATTCGTTCTAAGAATACGGTATGGGAAAACTGGGAATCGAGCTCGGGACCTTCTGTTAAGCAACGGGAATTGCAACTCTTAATTCTTCCAGTTATAATAAAATTCGAGTTATAATACAACTCTTAATTCTTCAAACTGAATCTTACACAATTAATTGTGTTCAAATGACTAATTGGTATCCTTTGTTATCGATTTAAATATTTTGTACTTTCTAGGTGTGTTTTCAGGGTAATTATAAACTTGTGTTAGAAAACCCAATACAAGCAATACCATAATAACAACAAATGCATAGTCCCGAGAGACAACGCGATTGGTAAGACATGTACCTTTCTCCATGTTGGGAGGAGGTCTAGAGGTCAAACTCTGCTGGGTCTCCGGGACGAATTTTGTAATGGCTGTTATGAGCTAGTCTGAGCTAGTCTGGATACTGTGATTGTAAATGATATATACCTAATATATATTCGAGTAATTTCTATCGCGAAAAAAAAAAACAACAAATGCATAAACACCAATGATTATACACGTGAACTTTGAAGTGAAGAAAACTTCTCGAGGAAGGAGAAATTTAGAGTATATTAATGATGCAATAATTTTCAAAACACAAAGTGACTGTATGTTAAGTTTGCTACTTTGTCTTGTGTCTTGTTCTTACAGAATATAAATACGTGAAATCCCTTTTTATCTCAAAGCACAATTATTTTTCCCCTTTTGTCTTAAGGAAAATGTCTAATGTATATTTTTCTGAGCAAAACAGAAAACATGTCTCATTTATGTTTTTCCTCTCTTGTTTTCGTTTGCAAACTTCTTTATTCCTTTCCAACAATTGTCTCCTTTTCCTGTTGTCCAATTTGTTGGCTAATTGATTAGATTCAGTTGTTCCTGGTAAGCCGTAGTCTAAACACGCTACAAATTGACTTTTTCAGGCTGTTCAAAATAACAGGAAGGGAAACTCAGATTTTTGGCTGAAATCTGGCAAGAATCATTTTGGATTGATGGAATTGCAGATATTAAATCTAACATTGCACAATCTGGCTGCACTAGGGGTATTCGAGAATGTTGAATCCAATTCTGCATTAAACTAAAATTTCATTATAATCCAAAATTGCAATTTGGAAAAGATTGTTTGGCTGGATTACAGTGATGGAAAACTGGAAAAGGTCCAAAACATAGAAAATTTAGCCTTCTTCTTCCCAGTGATAATGAATATCACATTGTTTTTCATGGGATTAATAATGTATTTGACATAACATAGATTCATAATTTATCATTCAGTTAATGGTTTATTCTGTCATCTCATGGTAGGTCCAGCAGTGTTTTTTTACTTTGAAAATATTTATGGAATATATAAATGTCAAACCTCCCCATTTGTGAAGTTTTTGGCCCTAAATTAACACATTAATTTTGAAGAAGATGATGATATTTTTTTTTGTCACTTCCTCCACTAATACCACTTGGCTTTACTTAGAATTTCATCTTTTAAACCAATCTGTATGTATTCTTTTTGCCACTTCTTGTAAGTGTGAACCTTTATTTGCAATATTGTATCCTATACAAGTTAATTTTGTATATCAGGTACGAAATCCACATCTGCTAGAATTTCAAATCATTTCAAGTTTTCATCATTCACTATGGAATAGATGTTCATGTATGATGGTAGGTTCAACTTGAACGAATTGCTTCCAGTGTGTTGTAAGATCTTTAAAGTGCCATACCAGTGAGGTTTCAACTTCTTTCCTTCTCCTTGGGAACTCTCATTACTTAAATGCAGCCACGAAAGATCTCCGACCTAGAAATTATGAGCAAATCTACTTTGGAGTCTGATCATTCCTTGTTTTATGCTTCAGTCGAGCTGTCTGAAGTTGTTATTGTAGCTTCTGGTGGATTTTTTTATATTCTTTCGATGAATTTGAGTGCTTTGCTTAAGTCAGCATCTACACTTTTTGTTGCATCAATAATTTTTTCAAGAATGTCAAAAGGAGTTTGAGGTAGAAATCCTAAACATGTTTTAAAATGGGATTGACTGGTTGAGCAGTGAATTTCTCTATTGTAATTTGTAGCAACGTTGAATAGAGGGAAGGCATGCATCCCAACTTTTTAGGATTTTCTAACTATACTCTATTGGAGTTTGTAACATCGTCCCATTCACAAACTCAGTTTGTACTGGCTCTATGTATGGAATGTTATAGACCTCTTCAACTTGGTGTCCAACGTTTCCCAAAGTGTGGTTCAAGGGTTACAAAAGAATTGTTAAAATACATGGCTCTATGGATGGAATGTTGTAGACCTCTTCAACTCGGTGTCCAACTTTTCCCAAAGTGTGTTTCAAGGGTTACAAAAGAATCGTTGAAATACTGATCAGAGATAATAGATTTAGATGAGTCCAAAAATATTCAAAGCATTTTTGTGCTTGTCCCATTCCTCAAATGGTCTTGGTCAAAACAACACTGAAATTCATAGAAATGCTTTACCATGTTCTACTAAGTACCGGTAATGGCATATACAATCCAATAAACGCTTCAAACACATTGAAGGTCTCTATGATAGAGGCTTGATGGGCACTGTACACAACTGGTGAGCTGTGAAAGACCATACATACTATTGTATACTTAGCACAAGATCATTTTTCGTGGCATTCACATCTTGTATTTGGAATCTGCTTATAGGTGTGGAGAATTTTCAACTTATCCTTGTACTTATGATCTCCTCCATGCCCAGACTCTCTTCTTTGATATTTATGAGAAGGGTCGCAATGTAGAAGACTTTCTTTTAAAAATGGACCGAATCCTTTGGCCAACAAGCTTCTTTCTCATTAACTGTCTGTCATGTTCGCTCCCAGCCTCAACAACCCATTATCAAATGTAGGAAAAGATATTAAAACAATAACATAATCCATAGATTTTTGCTTTGAATTTTATAGTCACACCCAATGTTGTTCCTGAGTATGTACTTAAGGCTTAAAAGTACAGTGTCAAGGCATCCGAAAGAAGGTGAAAGATGGATAAGAAAGTAACGTCAACCTTCGGTAAAGGGAAACTAGGGCAGATTTCTATGTTCGCGTCGTCTAGCTTCCAAATGTTCCTGAATATTTATATCTTGTTCAATGGCCGCCCATGAACGTTCACGTTCGTCCCGGTTATTTGCAGTTTTAAGGATTATGTCAAAAAGATTTAAGGCGATATGTGTTTGGTTCGATAGTCTGGGTTCGATATTAGGCTGTGTCACTGCAGGGACAGTCATGGAGGAACAGTGAGATTAGGAAAGGATTTAAAGAGAGATTAAATGCTGTCTTGATTTGGTCGAAATAAAGAGAACTTTACGTTTTTTGAATAAAATAGAAATGCAAATTGAAGGCCCTTTCTCGTAACTGTATTATATTTTATATAAAGGTGCGAGGTGAGAGAAAAACATTTAGCTGCATATAATGCAAGATTCCTGTCAAAGAGAAAACTCACATATAAACAGAAGAGGAAATTAGTAAGAAAATAACTGACATAGCGAAGAATATACGTAGAATTCTGAAAGTGCAGATTGGTCTTACACCCGCTGAAAGCTGGTGCAGAGGAAAGACAATAGACAAATACAGAAAACCAAAATCCTTTTGTTATAGTAGTGGTAGTACTAAAGTATAACAAAGCATATCAATTATGAATAATGAAACGAAACGAAACATGAAATACGAAGAAACAAACTTGTAACACAGTCTGGACGGAATCGAGAATCTCCGGATTTGCTTATATTAACTTCTCGAATGAAAGAACTCTATTACAATCGACGCAAAAAAGGTCCAGCCCTTTCTTTCTCTTTCTGTGATATATTTATACAACTTTACAGATCAGTTAGAATCTCAACGGTTTCACAAATTTGGTTACAATCAAGAGGAGCGCAATCACTCCCTTTCTCCTACTCTATTTTTAATTGGTGCCAGGTGCTCGTCTCCTCGCGGATTCGGTGCAGGGGCTACATTTTTCCACAAACTGAGATACAAGCTGCAAAGGTTCCGCTTGACAGTTGGCCTCGACGAAGTAACATTCTCGGGCTAACTGCTGCAGCTTGTCTCCCATTTGGGTATCGATGATGTTGAGGGCACTTAGTTGTGCGCTGGGTTGGATTAAGTGTTTGTCAACTTGAGCCATGTCTACCATGTCCATATGAGAGATATCGGCTGAATCTCTCTCATTCTTCTCTTTCAGATCAAGCGAAATTTGTTCTACATTCATTTGCATTAATGTTTCTGCGTCGCCTCCACTCTTCATACCCAACAGCTCACCATCTATAACATTGAAGGATTCTTCTAATGAATTGGTTACTTTTTGGGCCTGTTCCTTGCCTAGAGTAATGTTATGCTCCCAATCCCTCAACATAATGTTACCTCTAGTTTGTTCTGAGATGGTGAGTCCGAGAGAACCTGCCGAAACTCTGTTGTTCGTAGCTATCACCGCCTCTTGAAAGGCGACCCGAGCTGCTTCTGCATTCCTTTCTCTGACAGTCAGGTTCTCGGAAATCTGATGCATCAACAGGCAATCATCTCAAATCATTCCCACTTTATCTAGCAAACTCTGTTGTGCAGAAGAGATCCTGCTCTGAATATCGATCGCTCGGGATTTGAACCCCTCAACATCGATCACCCTGCTTTCAATGACCTCTAACTGAGCCTGCAGCTCTGTGATCATAGTCCTCTGTTGACCCGCCTGTATCTGACCATCTCGGATCACTAGGTGCGCTTGCTCCAGCTTGGTTTTGAGCACATCTATTTCATTTTTGTTGGCCACTCTAGCCTGTTCCATCTCCATGCTGGTCGGACCTTTAGAATTCTCTGTGGCTGTAGCCAATCTAGCCTCGAGGGTCCTAATTAGGCAATTTTTTCTTTTTAGTTGGTTATTCAGCTGCCCAACCGAGAATTGATTTGCCGAAGCGTATGCCCCCAGTGTTTCAGCGATCTCAGTGGCAAGTTGGTCACTTTTCTTGTTCTTGCCATCTGTCATAATTTTGTATTTTTTCGCAGTGGACTCTCCTTCTTGATAAAACTCTCGTTTCACTACCGCTTTTCTCTTTTTGTCAAAAAAGAACTCATTTGGAGGAAGTTCCTCTGCTCTTATAGGCCTCAGTTCCTCATCAAATATCCATCCCTCCCTGACATTTCCCTGTGCCGACTGCAAGGGTGTGACCAAGGTGATGAGCTCTCCTATTTGCTTTGCTGATTCTTTTGGAGCATTGACAGGGTTCTGCTCCTTTGGCGTACCTGGAGTTTCTCTTTCAGTCTCTGGTACCTGCTTCCTCGATGGGTCTAGAGTTTTTTCTTCAGCCTCCAAATTCTGTTTGCTTGGTGGGTCCGAAGTCTTCTCTTTTGCTTCGGGATTGCTTGTTTGCTCCCCTTCCTGTTGTTGTCCAGGGTTAGACATTACGTCTGCAGAATCTTCAGCATCCTTCTGTTTTGTCTCGGCAATGGCCGAACCTCCCAACACAGCAGGGAGACATCTTCGTCTATGTTCCTGGAACTTTAATACAGATGTTGTGTCTTCGGGTGCTAACGATTGGATCTGGGCTAGCACTTCTTCATAAGATTTCACCCCTCGGAAAATGTCGTCCGAGGGAGAATTTTCATGTTCGAATCTCTTGAGACCACAATGAGCCAAATGATTGCTCACCACCTTTTGTGGATCATGTTTCTTAATCTCTATGGAGACCAACTTTAGGTCCTCCAGGGTAGTAGCCTCGGCTTTGGCATGCCCGAAATCTAATAAAGAATATGAATTCATTCAAATGGGAAAAGAAGTCCATACCTTCTTTGAGTAACCCTTGAGTTCTTTGCTCACTCCTCCAATTACCGTTTGCCATGCAACCTCTCGACAAGCCAGTTTATCGGGGATGAACAAAGGCAGCGCATGAGGGGGAACGGAAGCCCCAAAAACTCTGATATACGAAAACTCTGCCTCCACATACCAATCTGCGATGCCACTCAGACCTGTTGCAATGCTGTCCGAGATGCGAGGTGGTGGGTGCCCAAAGATGGTGATATGCAGGGGCACCATCACCCAATTAAAAATCTCATATGTGAACTTTCCTGCTTTATTCTCCCATAATTTCTCATGATACTCGTGCACGGGTTTTTCTTGGGCTGGATTCTAAGCCCAATTCATCAAAGGGAACGGTGTCATGGCACATACCGCATCCATGATATATGCTGACATGAAAAACGAAGACGGTTTCCCACTTGCTTTCTGCTCCCGATACTCTGTGACCCTGTTGGCCAAACTGTCTGAGAGCATCTTTGCCCAATTAAACGAGCAACCTTCTGCAACCCGAAATATGAGAGGCACCCACGCAATGTAGAAATGCGAGGTGTCTTCTCTCCCAAATAGTCGACATGTCATCATGGCCACATATTTATACTGTGGCTCCAAAGAAGCGATAGAATATACGCCCTGGTCATTTTCTCTGAACTTCGCGGCGCGCGAAACCCAATCTTTAATCAAACCGGGCATGGTTTTGTCGTACTGAGTGCATTCTTTCTCTTTGAATTCCTCCAGGAACTCGGCACCATATGTATATTCAGACGTCAACGGTATCTTGTACATGGTTTGTATATGCTCGGGCCTAAAAGTCCGGACAGTAACTCGCTGGCTGTTTATGATCGTCCTGGTAGCTAAGTCTATGTGGTCCAACGCCCACCGGATCATGTCGTAATACGGAAGCAATCGTGGCCTGGTTGCTATTCTGTGTGTAAGGTAGCTAGAGAGGTAGTGGGGGGGCCCAAAGGGCCCATAGTGATAATAGTGGAGGTCATTCAATGTAAGGTGGACTAGGTCCACTATATTATTAAATAAGGCCCACTATGGTAGTTAGAT
>SNQJ01S0052167.1:18756-58273 GCA_010110895.2 Picea sitchensis | reverse complement strand
TGGGTTGAAACTCGACCATTATCATCTCTGTTTCTGGTTGAGATATACTGGGATCAGTGTGATCACCTTCTTCATCCTCATTAGACGGTTGTGGGGTGTTCAAAGATTTTTCATAATCTTCACGAGTGAGATACGGCTGCGAACATTCATCACCGAAATTCGCGACTTCATCTTCCGAATCTCCGAAATCTTGGAAGTCATTTGCTCCTATAAAATTTTCGTTATTTAGTGGAGCTTGTATTTTTTGATCTTCGTTCTTAATTTGTTTCTGTTGATGTTGGGGATTCGGGTTTTTCCTGAAGTCTTTTTTATTTGAAGAATCAGTCTTAAACTGGTCCAACTCCATCCTAGAAATTTTGTTGGACAGTTCTTTAATTACTCGGGCCATATCATCTACTCTGTCATCAATGTATCTATTTGAGCCCGAAGGACCCACTGGTTCCCTATAGCGTCTATTCTTGCGGTTGACTGTTTCTACTTTAGCTTTTAATTTTCCCGAAGCCATCATATTAGATTCAATTTCGACAACATCGTCTTGCATTCTATTTAGGGTGGCTCCTCTTCTTTCTCGCAAAAGTAGTGCGAAATCAGGCTCGAAAGCTCCCGCGAAGCTTACTTTGGCTGAGGGTTCAGAGGGTTTAACTGTGGCTGGAATCTTATTATACAGTTTGTTGAATCTCAGAATAAATTCCATAACCGTTTCTGAGTTCTTTTTCTTTAGGGACCCAAACTCGGTAAGATAATATAAGTGATCTTTTCGCTCTCCCCATTGTCTTAGGAAAGCATCTTCCAAAGCGTCATATGATAGGATAGAGGCTGCGGGTAGGCTCCGAAACCAAGTTCGGACCGGTCCTTCAAAGGTCTGGACAAGGAGTCTCGAATAAACATCCTCGTGCTCGATACCACAGATGTCTGCGAATTGGTCAAAGAAATTTATATGCTCGGCTGCGGTTAGATCTCCCTCCCCAGTGAACTTAGGAAGATTTTTGATGTAATTTTCAGGCAGATCATGTAGGGGGACGGGTAAAACCAGGGGAGCATATCTCGCCGCTACTTTAGCGAATACTCTGGGAGGAGGGACATGTCCTTGACCTCCACCTCCACCTCCAGGAGCACCTCCACCACCTCCTCCGACGGCTGCCATGGTTAGATTTGGAACTAAAGTTTGGACAATGTGTGGAGAAGATTCTTAGAAAACTGGAGAGGAAACCTGGGGAAAAGAAAAACTATCAAAAGAGGGGGGAAGCGAAGGTGATTGTTCGAAAGTTTCGGATGAATTTGATTGTGTAAAATTAGGGTGATTTGTAGAATAAGTTGATAAAAGGATTTGTTTAATCAATTTTCTTGATTTTAAATTTTTTTCCGGATTAGAGACTGGCGAGGTCTGTTTGCTATCCGGGTTTTTTCTAGTGTTTTTACGGCTACTAGCCAGTTTATTTAATGTGGAGTCGCCAAGTGAAAGATAATTTTAGCCTTAGAAATTTTTCTGTTCTTGTTCACTATCAACAACAAAAACTGTCAATGTCGTTCTTCCCAGGGAAAAAAATTCGTAACTTCGGTCCCCGGCAACGGCGCCAGAAAGATGTTGTTCTTGAGTCTGTACTTAAGGCTTAAAAGTATAGTGTCAAGGCATCCGAAAGAAGGTGAAAGATGGATAAGAAAGTAACGTCAACCTTCGGTAAAGGGAAACTAGGGCAAATTTCTACGTTCGCGTCGTCTAGCTTCCAAATGTTCCTGAGTATTTATATCTTGTTCAATGGCCGCCCATGAACGTTCAAGTTCGTCCCGGTTATTTGCAGTTTTAAGGATTATGTCAAAAATATTTAAGGTGATATGTGTTTGGTTCGATAGTCTGGGTTCGATATTAGGCTGTGTCGCTGCAGGGACAGTCATGGAGGAATAGTGAGATTAGGAAAGGATTTAAAGAGAGATTAAATGTTGTCTTGATTTGGTCGAAATAAAGAGAACTTTACGTTTTTTGAATAAAATAGAAATGAAAATTGAAGGCCCTTTCTCGTAACTGTATTATATTTTATATAAAGGTGCGAGGTGAGAGAAAAACATTTAGTTGCATATAATGCAAGATTCCTGTCAAAGAGAAAACTCACATATAAACAAAAGAGGAAATTAGTAAGAAAATAACTGACATAGCGAAGAATATACGTAGAATTCTGAAAGTGCAGATTGGTCTTACACCCGCTGAAAGCTGGTGCAGAGGAAAGACAATAGACAAATATAGAAAACCAAAATCCTTTTGGTATAGTAGTGGTAGTACTAAAGTATAACAAAGCATATCAATTATGAATAATGAAATGAAACGAAACATGAAATACGAAGAAACAAACTTGTAACACAGTCTGGACGGAATCGAGAATCTCCATATTTGCTTATATTAACTTCTCGAATGCAAGAACTCTATTACAATCGACGCAAAAAAGGTCCAGCCCTTTCTTTCTCTTTCTGTGATATATTTATACAACTTTACAGATCAGTTAGAATCTCAACGGTTTCACAAATTCGGTTACAACAGAGAGGAGTGCAATCAATCCCTTTCTCCTACTCTATTTTTAATTGGTGCCAGGTGCTTGTCTCCTCACGAATTCGGTGCAGGGGCTACATTTTTCCACAAACTGAGATACGAGCTGCGAAGGTTCCGCTTGACATATGGCCTCGGCGAAGTAACATTCTCGGGCTAACTGTTGTAGCTTGTCTCCCATTTGGGTATCGATGATGTCAAGGGCACTTAGTTGTGCGCTGGGTTGGATTAAGTGTTTGTCAACTTGAGCCATGTCTACCCTGTCCATCTGACAGATATCGGCTGAATCTCTCTCATTCTTCTCTTTCAGATCGAGCGAGATCTGTTCTACATTCATTTGCATTAATGTTTTTGCGTCGCCTCCACTCTCCATACCCAACAACTCACCATCTATAGCATTGAAGGCTTATTCTAATGAATTGGTTACTTTTTGGGCATGTTCCTTGCCTAGAGTAATGTTATGCTCCCAATCCCTCAACATAATGTTACCTCTAGTTTGTTCTGAGATGGTGAGTCCGGGAGAACCTGCCGAAACTCTGTTGTTCGTAGCTATCACCGCCTCTTGAAAGGCAACCCGAGTTTCTTCTGCATTCCTTTATCTGACAGTCAGGTTCTCGAAAATCCGATGCATCAACAGGCAATCCTCTCGAATCATTCCCACTTTATCTAGCAAACTCTGCTGTGCAGAAGAGATCCTGCTCCAAATATCGATCGCTCGGGATTTGAACCCCTCAACATCGATCACCCTGCTTTCAGTGACCTCTAACTGAGCCTGCAACTCTTTGATCATAGTACTCTGTTGACCCGCCTGTATCCGACCATATCAGATCACTAGGTGCGCTTGCTCCATCTTGGTTTTGAGCACATCTATTTCATTTCTGTCGGCCACTCTAGCTTGTTCCATCTCCATGTTGGCCTGACCTTTAGCATTCTCTGTGGTTGTAGCCAATCTAGCCTCGAGGGTCCTGATTAGGCTATTTTTTCTTTTTAGTTGGTTATTCAGCTGCCCAACCGAGAATTGATTTGCTGAAGTGTATGCCCACAGTGTTCCAGCGATCTCAGTGGCAAGTTGGTCACTTTTCTTGTTCTTGCCATCTGTCATAATTTTGTATTTTTTCGCAGTGGACTCTCCTTCTTGATAAAACTCTCGTTTCACTACCGCTTTTCTCTTTTTGTCAAAAAAGAACTCATTTGGAGGAAGTTCCTCTGCTCTTATAGGCCTTAGTTCCTCATCAAATATCCATCCCTCGCTGACATTTCCCTGTGCCGACTGCAAGGGTGTGACCGAGGTGATGGGATCTCCTATTTGCTTTGATGATTCTTTTGGAGCATTGACAGGGTTCTGCGCCTTTGGCGTACCTGGAGTTTCTCTTTCAGTCTCTGGTACCTGCTTCCTCGGTGGGTCTGGAGTTTTTTCTTCAGCCTCCGAATTCTGTTTGCTTGGCTGGTCCGGAGTCTTCTCTTTTGCTTCGGGATTGCTCGTTTGCTCCCCTTCCTGCTGTTGTCCAGGGTTAGACATTACGTTTGTAGAATCTTCAGCATCCTTCTGTTTTGTCTCAGCAATGGCCGAACCTCCCAACACAACAGGGAGACATCTTCGTCTATGTTCCTGGAACTTTAATACATATGTTGTGTCTTCGGGTGCTAACGATTGGATCCGGGCTAGCACTTCTTCATAAGATTTCGCCCCTCGGAAAATGTCGTTCGAGGGAGAATTTTCATGTTCGAATCTCTTGAGCCCACAATGAGCCAAATGATTGCTCACCACCTTCTGTGGATCATGTTTCTTAATCTCGATGGAGACCAACTTTAGGTCCTCTAGGGCAGCAGCCTCGGCTTTGGCATGCCCGAAATCTAATAAAGAATATGAATTCATTCGAATGGGAAAAGAAGGCCATACCTTCTTTGAGTAACCCTTGAGTTCTTTGTTCACTCCTCCAATTACCGTTTTCCATGCAACCTCTCGACAAGCCAGTTTATCGGGGATGAACAAAGGCAGTGCATGAGGGGGAACGGAAGCCGCAAAAACTATGATATACGAAAACTCTGCCTCCACATACCAATCTGCGATGCCACTCAGACATGTTGCAATGCTGTCCGAGATGCGAGGTGGTGGGTGCCCAAAGATGGTGATATGCAGGGGCACCATCACCCAATTAAAAATCTCATATGTGAACTTTCCTGCTTTATTCTCCCATATTTTGTCATGATACTCGTGCACGGGTTTTTCTTGGGCTGGATTCCAAGCCCAATTCATCAAAGGGAACAATGTCATGGCACATACCGCATCCATGATATATGCTGACATGAAAAACGAGGACGGTTTCCCACTTGCTTTCTGCTCCCGATACTCTGTGACCCTGTTGGCCAAACTGTCTGAGAGCATCTTTTCCCAATTAAACGAGCAACCTTCTGCAACTCGAAATATGAGAGGCACCCACGCAATGTAGAAATGTGAGGTGTCTTCTCTCCCAAATAGCCGACATGTCATCATGGCCACATATTTATAATGTGGCTCCAAAGAAGCGATAGAATATACGCCCTGGTCATTTTCTCTGAACTTCGCGGCGCGCGAAACCCAATCTTTAATCAAACCGGGCATGGTTTTGTCGTACTGGGTGCATTCTTTCTCTTTGAATTCCTCCAGGAACTCGACACCATATGTATATTCAGACGTCAACGGTATCTTGTACATGGTTTGTATATGCTCGGGCCTAAAAGTCCTGACAATAACTCGCTGGTTGTTTATGATCGTCCTGGTAGCTAAGTCTACGTGGTCCAACGCCCACCGGATCATGTCGTAATACAGAAGCAATCGTGGCCTGGTTTCTATTCTGTGCATCCCGGACTGGACAATTGTCTTGTATTTGGTGTGTAGATTATCCTTTTCGATTTCGATGTCATCAGAGTCATCTGAGTAATCTACCAATTCTGCTTGCAGAACATTTGACACAAATGACTAGTCATGGATCGATTCGACACTTCGGGGTGAAGTATCAGAGACATTATCTGAGCCTTGTCCAGTGACTTCGACATTTGCCTTTGCTGTTTTCCGCGGAGCCATGGCCGCAGTTTGCGTTTTCACTCTCCTCTGATAGAACTGCGTATACATGCAAAAAGTATTTAACTCAGAAACAATGAGCTCCGCGTGCTATGAAGAATGCATAATGAAACGTAGCTCTTGCATATATTTGAAAAAACTGTACCTTTCAAAGCAAGCCTGTCAATTCGAAATTAGAAATAAACTTATGTCGTAAGAAATATGATCTTACACATAGATTTACCTTATCTTCCCATTAATGTCATAAATTTTGGCGGTTTGACAGTCAGTCAGAGTATGGAGAGAAAATAGTTACCTCGGGAAATGTGCAAGCCTCGATGCGCGGGACATATCTTGCTTTATTTTAAAATATTCAAACTTAGCAACGTTGATAATTTTCTCGCTTTTCACTGCATCGTGGATTTCCTTTCAACATTTTGAGTTTTCAACTTGCGAGACTGTGAGGGCCAATTTTGGCTTAATTAACATTAATCGCGATTTGGAGTGTCATTAATTGCCTAATCACTTTATTCGCTATATCGCGACTCGGAACTTCGAAGACAAGTTTTTGGGAGATTAGTATGCTGAGTCGCGAAACCGCGAGATAGCGACAATTAAAGCTCAAATTAAGGGAAGAAAGTCTTAGGTTAGGCGACTAATTAATCTTGTTATAATTACGTCGCGACTTCGTGGGTCGGGTTTTTAGGCGCGATAACTTTCGAAAAGATAGTGCCGAGTGGCGAGATGCCGAGAACAGATTTAACCATGGTTAGCTTTTTTCCTTTAGTCCTTAACCATGATTATCACAAAGTACCTCGTGTTCTCGGCTCTCGGGGCTGTAAGAAAGAAAATTTGGGTTTGACGAACGCCGAGGCACGAAACCCCGACGACGTCTAATCACTGAGTTAAAAAACTTTACCCAGGTGTCTGTCTTGAGTGAAAAAGTAAAATGAGTTCACCGTTTCGTGACTCGTGACGTATGAATTTAAGGATTAAGGTATCCGACTTGCGAGATCCCGAAATAAAACCAAAAAGATCGAACGTTCTTACAAAAATGAGCTTGTTTTGAGGGGATAAAAACATCGTTGCTTATTTGACAAGGTTGCAGAGTTTTCAAAGTTTCGGGGGGAGGAAAATTAAAAGGCCATATTTAGATTTCAAGTATAAAATATTGAAAAATGTGAAGGGAAAAATAAAACAAGGGAGGCTCCAACACCCAACGTTTGATAAATTGAGTAGCCAGTCCACACCCACAACATGAAATTGAGAATCCACAGATTTCTTCTTTGAATTTATAGTCACACCCAACGTTTGAGAAATCGAGTAGCCAATCTACACCCACAACTTGAAATTGAGAGTGGAAATGTAGAGTTCAATTGAGGGTTTCACTCTCTACTTCCACTCCCATGTAATGGAGTCCAGTCATGTGAAGAAACCAATAGCATAAAGATGAAGAAACCTAGAAGTTGCCGCTATTGAGCAACAACTCGGTGGTGAAGGAGAAGAGACGTGAATTCGATGAGTTTGGATTCGGTGGTGAAGGGGAAGAGACACGGAGATAGAAGATTGGTCTATTGCCATTAACATATGGACACTTAGTATTGGCTTTGGATAGATGACGAAAGCCCTTAGAGGAACCTCCCCTTAAACAATGGAATTGGATCTCTGATATTAGTGGGAAAGGTAGTACCATTAAGAGCTACCAGAGGAGGAGTTGATTGGATACAGTGCTCTGAATTGAGGTATCTGAAGTTGGATTGTGCCTTCATCCCCCTCACAACTCTTGCAATGAAATCATAAGCATATGTTGCTTCCATGCCTTCATTCCTGTTGATAATAAATACCAAGACAACAACCCAACAAAAAAAACTTACACAATTTGTTAACTTTAGATAGCTTTTTGCTGCTTCTTCCCATCTTTTGTAAGGATGTTGATAACTCTCAGTGTAAAATCCTAAAGGCTGAAGGAGGATTCTCGCAACTTAACAGGGCAGGAGGGGAGCTTATCTAACAATAACAAAATACTCTATCGATTATTAGTCTCAGTGCATGCCTTTTTCTTCCTTAAACCATGAATACAACTGAAATTTCTTCAGATGAAGTCTTCTTCTAAGTTTGTGGATCTATATTTAGTTGTTTGAATCCGCTGATTGGATCTATATTATCGGCCTTTATCTTGCATTTCAAGTGAAAATGAGGTGCTGAAATTTTGGCAAAGTATATCTCTATATGAATTCTTTTGGAGACTGAAATGTGTTAATTGTCTGCAATATTGTTATCAGAAGTCGAGCAGGAAACAATCACAGAAGATGGGGTTTGTGTTTCAACACCACACAAAAAACATAGAATTGTAGGAATTTTAGTTAGCCAAAATCTAAAAAGAGTTAATGGATTCATATTACTGCTACAAATCCTTTACCAGATGTTGGTGTTCATAAGGTTATATGTTCAAACCCAGAGAAGAGTTTAATTGCTCGTGCTAAAACCAAGGCTGCAACTCGAAACATTGGAGTGACTTGGGTTCAACGAAAACATACCTCCTCTGATTTTCATGGTAATTCAAAGGTTAACCTGGAAAATAGTTGTTGTAATGGTTTTGATAATAATGGTATAATGGTTTTTATGTATGTTTTTTTTTCTTTTGAATTCTAAAATATATTGCAGGGTTCCATATTTTGAGTGCAATCCTTGAATCGTTTTCCATATTGCTTTTCAAGATTATCATTCTATTTCAAGGATTTAGAAGTAAGTCCAATAAGTGATTTGCATGGCTCATTAACTTCATGAAATACTTATGTGGATAAATTTATTTAAGAATTCATTTCTTACATACATGATCTGTCTCTTTCTTGCTAAACTCAGTCTAAGAGGATGTTCAATCAGTCTACTCTTTTATAATACCGAATCGTCCCCCCATCCAAGATTTCAGCCTTTTGTGGATTAATGCATTTAATAATTCATTTCTTATAGACATGATCTGTCTCTTTCTTGCTAAACTCAGTCAAAGAGGACGTTCAATCAGTCTACTATTTTTATAATACTGAATCGTCCCCTCATTCAAGTATTCTGCATTTGTTTTTAGTACAGACTGAGATGTAAGAAGAATGCTTTTAGGATATAATGACATTAGTTTGGAATCAGAGAGAAATTGGTCTCAAAGATAACGAGAGTGCTTTCAGGAAGAGCTTTGTGGGTAAGCAGGGTGGGGAGAGAATAACTTCAATGGTGACTGGGGGAAACAGGATGTTCCTGGCAAGGAAGGATATGTAGGGGATTGAAATCTGGGAGAGTACATAGTTGTAAAGGACCTTGTTTTGATGGGATTGGCCTTAAATGACCAACTCTGTGTTAATCATGGATTTGTTGGGTTGACCCTTCTGTCAAGACCTTATAAGACTTTTATAAATTATTGTGTTTCAAGGATGCCCTCAGATGCAAACAATTGAGCTTTGATGAACTGTGCATTTTTAAACAAAAATCGCTCTCGAAGAGGCTTCATAACTTGCAAGGTGATCTTTTCTATAATTTTAGGTTAGACCTACACTTAAACATGAATTTTCAAAATGATAACTGCAAATTGTTACCATTTGTCCTTAACTATGTTGACAAAAACAATTGGTAGGTTTTTTATGAAAACATGGACTGGCCTTAGGTTCATGTGTGTGCATGAATAGTGTTATACTTGTTTTACATGTTTGATCACTCAATGTTTTATGGTTACCCTAAGGTACTAAGTAAATAATATGTTTAGGAGAACATGGAAGTAGACTCACATCTACTTATGTATGTGCATGTAGTGTTATGCATATATCGCATGTTTGACCATTATTTTTGGAGGCTTCCATGATTACATTAAACCCTTGTGAATATTGGTTTCAATGGTGAAAAATCCTCATTCCTTGTCATTAGCTCCAACCCATTAAGAGATATGTACTTAATAAAATGGAGCAAAGACATACAAAAGGAAGTGGACATGAATTATTGCTCTAATTACAAATTATTAACTTTTTGGACACATCTTGGTCTTTCCTAAGCTAACTTTACTCAAGTAAGTACCTTACCTTCACACAAGTAAGACTGATACAGTGAGTTCCTTAAATGCTTAAGAAGAGCTTGGGACCAATTCCTTACCTACCTTAGTAGAGCTCAATACTAATACCTTACCTAAACTCAAATAAGACCGACACAATCAAGACCTTGCTTACCTAAGTAGAGCTCAAGACTAAGACCTTACTTGCCTAAGGAGAGCTAGCTTAGGTAAGACCTTTCCAGACCAACTTTTCTATATAGCTTAGTAATACCATGACCTTTCCCATAGTGAAAGTGTATCCTACAATGCATTTTCTTCGGTCTCACTTGCAATGCATTTATATATTTATAAAATTAGTGGAATTGAATTATTTTGTATGCAATTTTTTCATGAAAATTATAACAAGAATCATTAAAAACAAATTATGTTGCCAATTTTGAATCTACTAATCATTTTTGACATGCTTATTATATGTTCTCCTTGTATGGATATTGATTTATGCTTCTATTAGTGCTAGACGATATGGCTTTTAAGTCAAAATAAATATTTTACTCCATCTAACTTTTGTTATATCATGTTCGTGGTGTTCTCTGGTATAATGTTGCAAGCAATTGTGAAGGTTTATAGATGTAGGGTTTAATTTTAATTGTTTTTAGTGAGAGTTCTTTTATTAATTGTTTTTTGTGAGAGTTGAGCATCTTGGTGTTCTCGGATCATATATGCACTCCTACATGTACTCCTTTAAACACAATGACTTTATGGATTATAAGTTCTATTTATGGAAATGAGTTCTTTTTTTTATTGGTAAGATGTTATTCTCTCTATTGACTATAGTCAAAGTTATACTAAACTAATTTCATTGAATGTTGTGGTTCAAAAATCCATATCATAGTAATATCGTGTTTACAAGTATTGATCTAAACAAGGAATGTCACAAGCTCACAATCATGACTTGTACACTTCTTCATTCACTCATTTTACGTTTCAAATATGTTCAACACTTAAATCTCACCCAATGTTTAGTTGTGAAAAAATATGCAACCCTGAACAACCCCAGGAATGCATTTCAAAGTTACGGCTTGTAGGGTTTATGAAAAATTATACCTTGCTTGAACAAGTTACCTTGTCTTCGATACTCGATTTATTTGTTGGATTCTAGAATTGATGCCATGACTAGGTTTTACGAGAGCCTTAGGTTTCTAGGTGTTGAAAATCGCAGGAATTTGTGTAATGGTGCCCTAGAATCTCCAAAATATTGTAAGAATATCCAATAATTTAGCTTGAAGGGTGTTTTCCATTTCAACCCCTTTGGGTTGTGAAAGATAGGTGAGAATTGTTTAACACTTATTATATCTTTGCTTGAGCATCTATATCAAATTGTTTGTGAAATCATTTCTAAGATGCAAGACCTGCTAGGAATCAATGATGAAAAAAAAGGTTTTTTTTTTTTGTTTTATTTCATTTTCATAACAATTTATGATTCAATCTCGAGTAACAAATAGCTTTAGATGATATCTATTTCACTTATTTCATTGTTTGTTCTCTCACTAAATATGATGATCATAAAACATATGTTACTTGATTTTTTTTGGCGTTTCCTTTTCCCTGCTTCGAGGATATGCTAGTTAAATAGACATTCTATTTCTTATTGGTATCTTTAATTATAGAAGTAGTTTAACGTTTCTCAAATTTGTCCTTTCTTGATTTCAATCACACTTTCATTTAAGATGTGTTTATTACTCCATTAATAAAGTTGTGTTGTTTAATTTATTTTTTTAATTAGTCAAAAATATATATTTAATTATTTCAATTTTGAAATACAACCAAACAAAATTGAAGCTTTATTATTACACAATTTTATTATATTTATTTAATTATGATCATCAAATAAATAAACTATTAAATATCACATTTGTGTTTAAGTGGTGTAGTTGGTTATAACATTTGTGTTTAAATGGTGTAGTTGGTTATAACATTACTTTCAGATTATCTTCATTACATGAAGTTAAACTATTATCACAATGAACAATGATTAAATATTGTCTTAATTACCAACTTAGCCACTTAATGGAAGGTTGCTAGCTTCCATGCTTCCCTAACCCTATTATTGGGGTTATATAAGTGGTTACAATTCAAGGTTTGATAAAGATTTGATAAGTGTTGGATTCATCTTTGAGAGTGGACTATCGAAGGTGATGAAGTTTATATGAGCTTTGCACATCTTTGTACTTAAAAAAGACATCATAAGGATTTTAATTCAAACTTGAGATTAGACACACAATATCGTTTCACGTTGGTTTGTCTACATAACATGTTGACAACGCATTTCTCTATTCCATTCTAAATTTCACATTAACCATAACTTTTACATTAAAAAATTTATATTACTATTGATGATGGGTTTTAATTTTTTCTAATTTGTGTGCACAAATATGTTATCTTTTTGGATAAAACTAAATTTGCCCATCAACAACAAGTAGTTTCCAAGGCTTTCTTCTCTTCGAACAGTTCTAGAGAAAATGGATTGTCTTGTATTATGTTTCCCTAACTCAAAAAATTATTCACGGGAGGTTAGCTCATATTTGGAAGAATAATTGAAGATTTTAAACTAGTTTATATTCACCAAAAATATTATATGCTCACCCCTTTAAAATAAAAACTTCAAGGGTAAGTGTTACCTTAACAAGTGGGAAAGACTCATATGTAAATTATATGTACATTTTAATGTGCATTGCATTTTCATACCTACAATGTGGGGGTGATATTCTAGTAGGAAGCATAAGAAATGTGAATGTAAAATCTCACTTGTTAATGATGGCAATAGAAAAAAATAGAAACATAATGAACATGTTTCAACATTAAAATTCTTGGAGGTGGTCATCATTTACAAGGAATCTCTTTTGATTGGTTTGAAAATGAAAATTTGTGGAACAAAAGATTTATTATATTATAGTTCACTTATAAATTATGAATATTGCCATTAAGCTAACTTTATAGTAAACTAGTCATTTTAAGTTAAAGCCCATTTAAAATCTCTTCATTTTCAACTCTAAATTTTATGGGATACCATTTCACTTTTAGAGTTCAATTTGGGGAAAGCGTGGACAAGACTAGCATGTTGCCTTGGCCTCTCAAACATATCCAGTCCCTACTTGTCTTCAGAAACCCCAAATTTATGATAATATATGAAGTCGATATCCTCAACCTCTTCCTTAGATTCAATGTTTATAAAAGGAAATCAAGTCTTAGTTGCAACATTGTAAAAATTATGATTGTTATTTTTTCCTTAATTTTGTGGTCATGTAATTTTATCATATTTCTTAAAAGGTTTTTATATTATTTGTGTATGATTTCTTTTTCCATTACTTGTTCATGTGAAGTGTACTTTCTATTTAATAATTATTGAGCTCCTTAGTAGGATCTTAGCAAGCTCTCTAAATTTAGATAAGAGTTTGAGACCATGTTCTTTTGAACATCAGTATTATTGAATTCCCTAAAAGTGATCATAACACCTGGGCTCACGATAATTAAAATTCTCCTCTGATGTAATGTTGTTCCTAGGAGGAGTTCTGCTATCATCTAATGATATTGTTTTTCAAGGTGTTCCCTCCCTTTTTTATCATTTTCACCCCATGTATCTTTTCAATTACATTTACAAGCTCATGTCTAGAATCATTGTCGCTCGTCTCAAACCCATATTATTTGAGAGAATTTCCAAGGAATAAATGGAATTCCTTCATGGGAGGGATATTCGAGATGCCATAGGTACAACCCAAGAGGTCCTTCATGCTACCAAGACCCCCACAAGAGAGATTTCATAGAGAAAACAAACTTATCCAAAGATTTTGACTAATCTAGTTGGCTTTGTCTCGTATTCTCATTCAAGTTGGTTTCTCATGGCCATTCACTGCTTGGGTGGAAGCCTACCCATCCTTGGTCTCCTCTACACTCCTTATATATGGTTCAACTTCCCATTTCTCTTCTACCTCCTAAGGTATTCGTCAAGGATGCCCTTTATTCCATCTCCTTTTCTAACTAATCATTGAAAGCATTAACAGACTGATCCATGTTAAATGTTGAGTAGGTAATATCTTGGGTATTGATATGGTTGAGATGATCCATATCACCCATTCAGTGTTTGTGGATGTCCTTCTCCTCTCTTAGAATGGCTCCACCTCCAAATACAAGTCCTTTTCCAGATTACTCGATCTTTTCTACTTAGTTATGGGCATGGAGATAAACAAGTCAAAACCATTCATTTGTTTCAACCTTGTTCCCCATCTTCACTTAATTATGATCCACAATATTCTACATTACTCCTTGTAAGAATTTGATGAGCATCTAACCTACCTAGGTTTCTAGGTCAAGACAAACAAGAATAAATTCAGGATTGGAACTAGTTACTTGATAGATTAAAGGTAAGTATATAATATTGGGCCCACAAATGGACATGAAGTGTAGGCCATGTTGTACTAATAAGGAGTGTGTATTTTTTTGTACCTATCTATTGGATCTCATTCACATCCCCTTCGAAACATATCCTCACCAAATTAGTCATATTTGTTTATCATACCTTTGGAAGGGAAACAATGAGGAGGGAGGACTACCTTTGGTATCATAGGAAGCTCTATCCCAACCAAAGGACCATTGAGGTTGGCATATAAGGAACATAAGAAATCTTTCCACTACCCTCACAACAAAGGGGGCCTAGAAACTCATTGTTAACCATGGACTATGGAAAGAGATTCTCTACAACAAATAGATTTCCCCAACAAGATTAGAGGAGTGAATTCAAAATGCAACTAAATCACATAAGGGTGCATCCAATTTTTGGAAAGATGTCACTCTTGTTGTGCATCTAATTATAGATCACCTCTACTAGGAAATATGAGATGGCACAAGGGTTAATATGGGATTAAATAACTAGGTGGGATATGATCTAGGATATCATATGCCCCCTCAACTAGCGGATGCACTTGTAAATTGATAACTCAATACACTCAACCAAGTTCCTTAGATTCCAAACCACAAATTTGGTACATTGCCTGAGATCTCAAGCTACTAGGTATTGAACAACAATGGTGCTCAGAATTCATAGGACAACTTAAACATGCATACATATAAGATGGGAATATGACACTTTATTATGGGGTGCAAATCCATCCATAGGCAAATATAGTGTGAAAATTGGATACAAAATATAGCATCGTCAACCCCATTCTAACACATGTCAGTGGTGGTGGACTAAACTATGGAAAGTCTTAGCCCCTCCTAAATTTATATTCTTTGTATGGATGCTTATTATAGGAGTAGTGTCTGTTGACGATTAAAATCAGAACGAGGAATTTCGCTCGCAAATTATTGTTAAACCCTATTATCTAAACTATGCTAACAAGATATAATACTAGTAGGTGGGACCCCCTTGTAGACTAGAGGCTCAGAGGTAGTCATATCACACTTTTTATGCTACTATTTCGATATTTCTTACAGGGTCTTATATGGTTGATGATATAGTCTTGGCTTCATTTTTTTGGCATAATAACAGGTGGATGATGTGTTTTATGGATGTTTTGTTATTCGAAGCTTAATTTTATGTATCATTGGCATATATATTATAGTTGATACACTTGATTATATCACCGAGATTATTTCCTGGATACACATGCACAAGACATATGTTAGTAACAACATCAAACAAAAGAAATGGAAAGAGACTTATAAACAATTTCCAAAGAAAGAGCCTATACTATACTATGTTAGAAGTCATGTGCAATTTAAATGGAACAAGTTAGTGTTAATCCTAACTAGGAATGGTTAGTGGCTATGCGAATTGTATTTGAGTTATATCGGGCGCATTTGATATAAGGTATGGTAGGGTTTTGGCAATGGTTAATATGGATTTTGGGTGGCGCATTTGGCAAGAAATATGGTCGTAAGTTTCAATGGTTGGAATTAATGGCATGGTTAATGTATTGATGGTTTTTGGTTGTCGTGTACTTCGAAATTGAATGTAGAGGAAGATGGAAGCGGCGTGCAGTAAATGCACGTCACTCCATACTTCTCCCATCGGGTCGTAACCCTAGTATGGTTATTGTTTCATTTGGTTTTGTTGGTGGTTGAGCTCCGAGATCCAACCCTGGAAGGAACTGCTCGGCCAGTTCACCCTTTTTTAAAAGCTATTGGTTTTAGGTATGGTTCATTTCTCCCATCCATGAATTTAACTCTGTGTATGAACGAACGATGGCACAGTAATGCGTTGGTTTGTGTTTTCGTGAGATTTGCAATTGTGCAAATGTGTGGGAATGTCTGTGTGGTTATTCGTTTTGCAAATAAAAGAATTGATTGGTTGAAGTTATGCATTCATTGGTTGTTCTGTGTGGTGAAAGTCGTGATGGATCTTTGTTGTTTGAAGTAGTTATGGGTATTTTTTTCTCTATTTAGCCTTTTTGGCCACTTCCTCACCATTATGGTAACCATGTCTGGTTGTATGCGGGTTTCTCTGGGGTTGTTGTATATGTCTTCAAACTACCTTTTGGTCATTGTGTATTTTCCAGAGCCATGGTTGTGGGTTATCCACCTAGTCGTAGGCTTATTTTTGTGGTATTGGCATCAACGTATCTCATAAGTTGATTATAGGGTGGCCATTATGCCAAGATGTATACTTTATGGTGGTTTGGTGATATAAGTTATGTCTCGGGCCAATATTCCCACATGCATTGTCATCCATTTATTCGATCTTTAAATTGCACGAGGGTTATGCCTCTGTGTTTTCTGGGTACTTGTTACTGTCCAATGTGTTGAGTTTTGTACTTTGGGAGGTGTTCCCCATGTGCTTATGACCTCCTTAGAACATGAGGGAAGGACATTATACTTTGTACCTTGTACTTTTGTCTAATTTCACTTTGACTTTGGATAAAGTGAAATTTAGTCATTTTGGCCTAAAATGACTATTAATTCACAAAGGGGTGAATTAGAGACATAAAGTTGACTTAGGAAACTTAACCAAAAGTGGGTTTGTGATTTAGATATTCATGGGGAGATATCAACCATCGATTATATGGGAGATGAGATGATCTCCACCCTTGAATATCTAGGTTTTCCTTTGCTAGTCAAAGAGGGGCGCAAAGGGTGAAGGAGGGGCACATTCTTCATTTGGTCTTTTGCTTGTTGAGAGAGGAGATCTTGGAGGATAGAGATGAGGTCAATTTTGTGAGGATACTTGAGGGAGGTCGCTTGCTTTCATTGATGGAGGCTTGGAGATACTTTCCTTGATTATTTACTGGAGCTATTCTACTTCTGAGAGAGGCGCAATAGATGTGGAGGTTGATTCGTACCTGGTAGGATATGTAACCATCAGATTGCAGTGAGATCAGTTTCAGAGGGAGGCCATCTACTAGAGATTCATTCCTGTGGAGGGTTTTTCAGATCTGAGCTCACAGTTGGCAGTTGGAGAAGATTCAGTGGTTCTGGCAGTTTGCATGAGGGGCGCACCATTCTGGGGTGCATATGTTGATTTAGAGATTGTATATCAGCTCAGTTGGAGTTCCTATTGTATCAGGTTCTTTCATATATTGTGTTTACTGTAACCCTTCTTCTTCTTTCCTAATATATACACACATATTCCAAACTGGTTTTCCCCGGGGGTTTTATCCAGGGTCATGTTGACCAAAAATACCTGTGTCTACAAATGCATGATTTAGTTTCTTAGATCTGTTCATATTCAGCAGTAAATGATGTTTAGCTGTGTTATGTTTATTTTGAGATGCATGTACTAATTTCTGGTGACAAAAACGACATGCTAGAGCACCCAAAATCGAGAACATAACCGTAAAAAATCAGAAAAATACTTTTGGAGTGTTGGCTATTATAAAACAATAGAAAACAAATTAACATACAGTTGAAACTTAGAGCCTTTCTTTAGTCAAAGACAAACCAAGAAGGCAAGTTGATAGGACATAGAACTTTCACATGGTATCAGAGCTTCGATGGCTGAATTTTTGGACAGTTGGGACAACATTTTGAGTGGCTTTCATACACTTCTTTCTAGCAGTTTGTTGAGGACAACCATCGACTCATTCAGTGGTTGTTAGAGGGCAGAATTTTTCAGAGGATTGTTGGGCAATTTGGACACTTGTCATCAGTCTCTTTTCATACCTACGTAGTAGGAGTGAGATTGTTTTGACGTGCCCTCTTTTCACACCTATTTTTTTAGGAGTGAGGTCATAGTACACTTGTCTCTTTTCACACCTGTGTTGACAGGGGTGAGCTAATGTTTTTTTTTTCCTTGGTAGAGTGAGCATCAGTTGGGCAGTGCAGTTTGGCAGACATGTCAACATCTCATATGCGAGTTGAGGACATGCTAGCAGGGGCTAGCAATTGGTCGCCTTGGAAGGTGAGGATGGTCTTCGTATTAGAGGACCTAGAGCTATGGGATATAGTCAAGGCAGTTGTTCGACCCATTACTGTCACTGCTCCTGTCTTGGTAGCAGAGTTCAGGAAAAAGGAACAACAAGGTGAAGAGGACCATTTGTGATGCAGTTCGTGACCATATCATACCCCATTTGATGGGGAAGGCTTATGCATACGAGATGTGGGAATCTCTATGCAAGTTGTATGAGAGATCCAATGAGAACCAAAATATGGTTCTTCATGACCGACTCAGGGGCATTCACATCCTCAAGGATGAGTCGGTAACTTCATTCCTTGGTCGCTTCAGTCAGATCAAAGATGAGCTTGGATCCATCGACGAGGTTGTTGCCCCTAACTCTTTGGTGAGGCAAGCTATGAATAGCTTCACCAAACCGTGGGGTCCATTTATACGTGGCATAGTTTCCAGGAAGGTCATGCCTACATGGGAGAGGATGTGGGATGACTTCGTCCAGGAGGAGATTCAGTTAGCAGCTGAGGCTTCTGGACAACGACAGTAGCAACAATAGAAGATTGGTCAGAGTGAGGAGGATATTGCTCTTTGGACAAAGGGAAAGAAGAAGGTCGGTCATGGGGGTCGGCAGGGTCCCAAGTTTGGGGCCCTACCATAGGGGAGTGGAGGAGGAGAGAGCAGCAGTGGTAAGAAGAGAGATACGAGCAAATTGAAGTGCTTTGTTTGTAATAATTTTGGGCACTATGTTGGACAGTGCCTGAACATGAAGAAGAAGAAGGGTGGTACCGTAGCTACAACAGAGAATATTGACTTTCAGACATAGTTTTAGAGAGAGTGTGCTTTCCTCACACGTTGCACTTCAGTTGAGACGACACCCAGGATCTGGTATATTGATAGCGGGGCTTCGAGCCACATGACTGGATATCGAGAGAATTTTTCTGATATCGAGACACTAAGGTTAGGATTGAGATTTCTCTTGGAGATGACAGAGTTGTCACAGTTGCAGGGGTTGGCACAGTTGCTTTTCGGAGAGATGGATTTCCACCTATATCGTTCACAAACGTTCTTTATTTCCTTGGCATGAAGAAGAATCTGATATCAGTTTCCACCCTCCAGGATAGAGGTCTTGAGGTGACATTCAGAGGCACCGAGGTACTGATTCATCCTCGGGGTTCTCCACGTGCCTTGGGACATGTGATTGGAGTGAGAGAGGGGAAACTATTCAGATTTCTTTTTCAGCCACTTCATACATTGACAACGAG
This sequence comes from Picea sitchensis, assembly GCA_010110895.2. Classification (NCBI taxonomy): domain Eukaryota; kingdom Viridiplantae; phylum Streptophyta; class Pinopsida; order Pinales; family Pinaceae; genus Picea; species Picea sitchensis. The sequence goes on along the minus strand of SNQJ01S0052167.1, from coordinate 39,025 downwards.
CAGCGATAGAAATAGACATTTATGTGAGTTATGGCATCGTAGGATGGCCCACCTACATCATGGATATCTTGGAGGACTGAGAGAGGTTGTGATCGGAGTGCCACATATCAACATAGAGCATTAGGATGTTTGCAGAGGGTGTGCGCTTGGCAAGTTTTCCAAGGCATCATTCCCCAGTAGTGACACCAGGTCAGCTGGGATACTAGATTTAGTACACACGGACGTGTGTGGGCCAATGACTCGGAGGTCCTTGAGTGGTTGTGAGTACTATCTCACATTTATTGATGACTACTCGAGGAAGACTTGGATCTATTTCCTGAAGGCCAAGAGTGAGGTCTTCACACGGTTCCAAGAGTTCATAGCTCTTGTGGAGAACCAATCGAGAAAGAGGATCAAGGTCTTGCGGTCGGATAACGGGGGAGAGTATTCCTCGAGACATTTTATAGACTTCTGTTCACAGCATGGCATCAGGAGACAGATGATCGTACCTTACAACCCCCAGCAAAACGGGGTTGCCGAGAGGAAGAACCGGGCCATTACTGGTACAACAAGATCTATGCTGCATGATCAAAGTTTTCCTTTGTATTTGTGGGCAGAGGCATGTGCTACTACAATTTACTTGCAGAATAGGAGCCCCCATAGGATTTTGGGGAAGATGACTCATGAGGAGGCCTTCACTGATAGGAGGCCCGATGTCAAGAACATCAGGCTATTTGGGTGCTCGACTTTCTCTCATGTCCTCTCGGAGAGGAGGAAAAAGATAGACCCCACAACCTAGCGGGGGATTCTACTTGGATACTCAGAGGTGTCGAAATCCTATCGCATTTACATTCCGCCACTTAGGAAAGTGGTGGTGAGCAGAGATGTTAGATTTGAGGAGGATAGGGATTTTGCGAGATCTCTTGAGTCGAGAGTTGGAGTTGAGGATGATGCAGAGTTGTCAGTTGCAGTCTCAAAGGGAGAAAAACCTCAGTCGTCAGGTACACCAATATCAGGGGTGACAGGGTCACCATGCACAGCTTTAGGATCACATTCAGAGCATGTTTAGTAAGATGGGGCATAGAATTCAGAGGGAGTACAGTCTTCAGGATATCAGAGTGTTGAGATGAGTCCAGAGGCAGTTACTCTTGGGCAGAGAAGCCTTACTTATCCGTTGACCGCTTCAGGGAAGAGAAGACCTAGATGGTTTCATGAGACCCTAAAGGAGGCCAGGGATAATGTAGGGGAGCCTAAGAGCTAGATCAGAGAGAGCAGGCCACCAGTCAGATTGGGAGCATATTTGGCACTAGTGACGAGTATTAGAGATACTGAGCCACAAACTTTTGCGCAGGCAGTTGACCATTAGGTCTAGAGAGAGGCCATGGTTGAGGAGTATGACTCCATTGTGCGCAATGATGTCTAGGATGTGGTTCTGAGGCCAATGGGGAAGTCAGTTGTGACTTCTAGGTAGTTGTACAAGACCAATATTGTTGTAGATGGCAGCGTGGACAAACACAAGCCCGTTTTGTGGCATGAGGCTTCTCACAGATTGAGGGAGTCGATTATGACGAGACTTTCACACCAGTTGCGAGATACAATTCTATCAGGACTATCATTGCCATAGCAACAGAAATGGGTTGGCGCATTCACCAGATGGATGTGAAAACCGTATTTCTAAATGGCTTTATTGAGGTGGAAGTGTACATAGAGTAGCCACAGGGGTTTGAGGTGAGTGACAGGGAGACTCACGTGTGTCTTCTGAGGAAGGCACTATATGGTCTAAAGTAAGCTCCCTGAGCTTGGTATTCATGGATTGATACTTATTTGCTTCAAATGGGCTTCGAGAAGAGCGATGTTGATCCAAACCTCTATTTCATCATTAGGGGTGAGGACACACTCATTCTCATTTTGTATGTGGATGATTTATTCATTACTGGAGTTGAGAATCTCATAGTTGAGTGCAAGATGGGACTTGCATCGGAGTTTGAGATGAGTGATATCAGATTGATGCACTATTTTCTAGGTATGGAGGTATGGCAGGAGGAGGGTCACATATTTCTCAGGCAGGGGAGGTATGCCGTAGATATTTTGAGCAGATTTCAGATGGAGGACTGCAGACCCATGTCTACACCTATGATCACCAACTGGAAGAAGCTCAGTGCTTTAGATAGCCAGTTGGTGGATGCCACAATATATAGGCAGTTGATCGGTTCACTTATGTATCTGGTTAACACCAGACCAGATATATGTTTTGTCGTAAACACACTCAACCAATACATGGTTGAGCCGAGGAGTGTTCACATGGTTGGGGAAAAACACGTCTTGAGATATATTGTTGGGACAATGGACTATGGCCTAGACTATGTCAGGGGAGATGGAGTCAGTTTGGTTGGCTACACAGATTCAGACTGGGCAGGATGTGTTTCTGACAGGAAAAACACCTTAGGGTGTTTCTTCAGTTTGGGGTCAGGACTTGTTTCCTGGTTCAGCCAGAAGAAAAAGTCAGTTGCTTTGAGTTCAGCCGAGGCAGAGTATATGGTGGCTAGTTAGGCCAGTTGCAAGGCCATTTGGCTTTGCAATATGCTGGTTGGTTTATTCGGTCAGGAGTTGTCTCTGGCTGTCATTCACTGTGATAATCAAAGTTGCATAAAACTCTCTAAGAATCCATTGTTTCATGACCGGTCGAAGCATATTGAGATCAGGTACCACTTCATTCGTGATTGGGTTCTGAGAGGGGAAGTTCAGTTGTAGTATATATCTATAGATGACCATGTAGCAGATATTCTCACCAAGGCCCTGCCACGGTGCAAGCATGTCTATTTCAGAGAGAAGATGGGCTGGGTGAGGAACACCTTCCTCGGTAAGAGGGAGTGTTGAGTTTTTTTACCTTGGGAGGTGTTCCCCATGTGCTTATAACCTCCTTAGCACATGAGGGAAGGACAATACACTTTGTACCTTATATTTTTGTCTAATTTCACTTTGACTTTGGATAAAGTGAAATTTAGTCATTTTGGCCTAAAATGACTATTAATTCACAAAGGGGAGAATTAGAGACATAAAGTTGACTTAGGAAACTTAACCCAAAGTGGGTTTTTGATTTAGATATTCATGGGGAGATCTCAACCATCGATTAGATGGGAGATGAGATGATCTCCACCCTTAAATATCTAGGTTTCCTTTTGCTAGCCAAAGAGGGGCACAAAGGATGAAGGAGGGGCACATTCTTCATTTGGTCTTTTGCTTGTTGAGAGAGGAGCTCTTGGAGGATGGAGATGAGGTCAGTTTTGTGAGGATGCTTGAGGGAGATCGCTTGATTTCATTGATGGAGGCTTGGAGCTACTTGCCTTAATTATTTACTGGAGCTATTCTACTTCTGAGAGGGGCGCATTAGCTGTGGAGGTTGATTTGTACCTGGTAGGATATCTAGCCATCAGATTGCAGTGAGATCAGTTTCAGAGGGAGGCCATCTAATAGAGCTTCACTCTTGTGGAGGGTTTTTATATCTGAGCTCACAGTTGGCAGTTGGAGTAGATTCATTGATTCTGGCAGCTTGCATGAGGGGTGCACCATTCTGGGGCGCATTTGTTGATTTAGAGCTTGTATATCATCTCAGTTGGAGTTTCTATTGTATCAGGTTCTTTCATATATTGTGTTTACTATGACCAAAAATACCTGTGTCTACAAATGCATGATTTAGTTTCTTAGACATGTTCATATTTAGCAGTAAACAATGTTTAGGTGTGTTATGTTTATTTTGAGATGCATGTACTAATTTTTATTGACAAAAACGACATGCTAGAGCACCAAAAATCAAGAACATAACCGTACCAAATCAGAAAAATACTTTTGGACTGTTGGTTGTTATAAAACAACAAAAAACAAATTAACTTACAGTTGAAACTTAGAGCCTTTCATTGGTCAAAGACATACCAAGAAGGCAAGCTGATAAGACCTGAAACTTTCACACAGTGGGAATTTGTTGCTCCTCTGCATCGTTGTCCTACCCTACCCGACGTTGAACTGTTTTCACCATTACACAGATCGAGAGTTATAAGAAGCCCTGTGGTTCCATCATGCTTGTATTGAAGGGTCTCTGCCTATTTTTGATATGTTTGACCTCCACTCTCTTTGTGCTTTGATGACCGAGCGAACTCTTGATTACTTCTTGTATTCATTGTTACAGAGACCGATTTTGATAACCTTGACTGTCCGCACTCTTGTCGGGCATCTTGTTGATTGCCATAGATTGGTTGAGTGGTTATGACAATTTATTTGAGTATTTGTATTGAACTCATTGATTGAGTTAGTTGGAAAGTTGTGATCAGAGATGAGAAATTATATACAGTCAAGGGGCTGTCTCCTTTTCGTTATGACAGCTGCATCGAAAACCTAGCTCGTTTTTTGATTAAATTGGTTGATTTGGAATTAGTGATAATGTACAGTTGGAGGGTTGCTTCATTTTTCGCTATGTGTTGGATCGTTTTTTTCTTATAGCTTGGTGCCAATTGCGAATTGGTGATTGTTGTGTGTTTTATTAGCCCCGATCGGGATCATGGCAAATTCTGGAAAGTGATGATTGTGATTTTGTTGTTTACTGTGTATGTATTATGGAGGTATCGTGCATGTTTTACTTAATTGCACCATCAATGATGAAGCTTGAGGTTTTGTATTATGGTTGCACTGCAAGTTTTATTGGTTGATATAATAAAAGGCATGAAATCAGGCAAGTTTTAAAATTATGTTCAATCTGGAAAAAAGCACTGTGTATATGTTTTATTTGGGCAAATTGCAAATTATGGACAATGGTTGATATTTTATAGTGATATATGATGGATAGCGATGGAGCAATGTGACTGTGTGTTTCTTTTGATTTTTTTTAAATGAAAGGAAAATAAATGAAAGAAACCAACTATTCTCTTAACATGACTACTGAAAGGCATAATGATTTTGAGTATGATTATAGACTGTGTTAATTGAGAATTCTGGAAGAAATTGGATGTGGGACAATGAATAGTTTTTGACACACAATAATTGTTTAATTGGTATTGGAATATTTTTTATTGAATACAAAGTTGTTTTTATGGATTACTTGATTTGTTTTATGAACAATATTTGTTTTTTCCCTACCATTCTCTCACTGTTTTGCACATTACAAGTCCCCTCGCCTTCCCATATTCACTATCCACTCCCTGCTATTAAAATTAAATTATGGTTAAGTTAAACTCTGTATTATGACATCTAAAAGATGGCGAAGGGATGAATTACAATGATTTATTCTTTGAATTACAACGATGTATTCTTTGATTTACAATGCAGTTGATTGTTTGATGTTTTTTTTAGCAGTAATCATGATCTATCCCCCTTCATTTTAACATTTTTCGCTCAATACAATCCCTCACATATCCTAGAACCCTTATTCATCCCCTGCTCATTGACAAGTGTTAAACGATTTGTATGGATTGGATTGCATGAGTCTAATGTGTTGTTGAGCCAAACTTTGTTTCATATTTTAGAGATTTCATGTATGGTTGTTGAAGAAACTAGTTTCTAATCAATAATGCATATGTGAATGAGATTTTTCAGTAGACGTAGCCATGGTCGGGGTAACAGAGGAAGAGGAAATTGGAATAGGGGCCCTAGAAGGCCAAGGTTTTCTATACATTTTGATGTAGACTCACAAGAGTTGAACCAACTATTTCAAGTTGGATTTTTTATCTGGATTGGGCAAGGAGTGGTCCAACCTAGGCCATAAAGGCCTCCCTTCCAAGCCCCACATGTCCCTAGTATCCCACTGCCCCCTCATGTCTCACTACAACCTGAATTCCCTGAAAATGGTGGATGGAAAGAGATTGTCCACCCAACAGTCTCCCAACATTGTGGTTGGACTAACTTGTCTCTACCTACTCTTCCACCTGTTAATCAAATTGTCCAAGCTGCCCCTGTCCACTCACCAATACATTCTTCCCATGCAAGCAAAAGATTAAAAAATGAGGCCCACCATGGTCCTGACAAAGGAAAATCTGTTGCTGCCCCCTCCTCACCCTCAAATGACTCTACCAAATATGTGTCCTCCTGCATGCATGTGAGGGATGATTTCTCTCATGTTATCAATGAGATGAGGCCTAAAGGCTCCACACAACCTAAGGAAAATTCAGAGAGATCAAAGGGTGACAACAAAAATAAGGGAAAGATTGCCTCCCAGAGTGGAAAATATGGGTTTTAAGTGTTTTTATTTATTAATTGTTGAGAACTGTTGACTTCTGAAATTTTGGACAACACACTTTTTTTGGATATATGGATAATATATTTTTGGAAATAATTTCAATTATTATTGATATAAATTTTCAAATTATGAGAGTGATGATGTGAGCCACAAGGAGGGATGTCTTTGATTGATTAACTATTTGTGATATGCTTGTTAAAGAACCAAAGGGATTCACAAGGGGTCCCACCTACTAGTTATTATTTATTTAAAACCCTTATTATGATTTTATTACTTTTCCCCCTTAACTAAAAAGTTGGTTGAGTTTTAGTTAACTTAACCGAAGAAGTATTTCAACTACTTCAACTAATTCTAATTGCTTAAAGGCAAAAGGAAAATGAGGAACAAGAGGAGAATAGAAGGAGAAGCATACTAAGTTCTGCTCTTGAGTTTTATTGAAATAATTCAGTTTTCATTCATTCTTTAATTCATTGAAAGCCTAATTCTCTTTTTTGATAGCAGGGTCCTATTGTAGACAACAAGATTCATGGTTGAATTACATTATTCAGACACTTGTTTTTCAGAGGTGTTGATCTATCTTTGATAATCTGTGTAGACTTGTCTGTTTGTGAATTAAATTTCATGACTGATAAAGGCTATTTTGCATAGTCGAGTGGGAAACAATCTGTGGAAATATGATCCATCTTTTAAAGTTCAGTTTTTTACTTCTGTCAGAAGTCCTTTTGTATGGTTTTCATCGGGGACATGTAAGTTTGACTTTGGTCCAAACTTCCTCGGGGAATTTTGTAAAGAGAATGATTATTTTGATAAATTGGAATGGAATAAACGATTTCTTTATGTCTCATCTTTTTTTATTATTGACTTGGTGTTTTTACTTCTGTCTCTATATTTATTTCAACATCTGTTATATTCAAAAAATTACATAAATATTGATTTTTTCAACAAACTTTTATTTATAAAAAGATCAGCCTAAGCACTTGTAATCAATACTTGTGGATTAGAAAACAAATTTTGATGGCTATAAACATAGGGTGATATTCCCATCTATCTTGATTTTTCCAAGTAAGATCTGAAAATGCTTGAGTAATATCATTTCATATATTTTCCTCAACAATGCCCACCTAGGACACATTGTAAAGAAAATCCTAGTAAGGACCCAAAAAAAGTCCACTATGCAAATAGCATGAAGAAACCATCTCTCTTCTCTTATTGTGTTGTCATTTATTTAAAGAAGTATGAGATGTATCTTCCAGGCTCAATATGTAACCTCAACCATGGGCAGGTGAAAATATTGAATCGACGCTCATCCTTTGGATTCTTAACTCAACTGATATAGACCAAGGCTCGGTAATGGAGGTAATATGGTCAATCTATTTAGCTCAAAATGAATGCATATTTTAAAACATTATTTCAAGCCCCTATATGATTTTATACAAGATCAAAGCCAACAAACAACATCCCTTAGATAGTAAACCACTAAAGACTACAATAATTCTTTTGTAGCTAAACTATGGCCCTTTTCATGCCTGAGGGAATTTTGATGGAGCCTCACACGATAACCTAGGTATCATTGGTGAGAGGGGTGGATCTTATTACTTCATAAGAGAAACACAATTGTTTTCAAACTAGGCTTGGGATGGGCCACAAAAAGAATAGCAAAATAAATTATGGTCAATGCCATCCTTGATTTGGTTTGGGAATTTGGAATCAGAAATTTGGATATGTATGATGGCTTCAAAATTATCATAGGTTTTCTAAAGAGATATACAAACACAACAAGTATTATGCATCAAACAAGTATGATATCATCCAAAGACAAGATTTCACTATTCTATAGTTTCTCCATCACTAAGATCCTCATAGAGCTAAACTCAAAAGCAAATCAACTAGCCATGAATGCAACACAAATGGACCTAATAATCCTACAATTTTAACGTATTATTGAGGGCTTCTCCAAATCAAATTCTATACTTTTTTATAATGACGTTGTCTAGTTGTTCTACGAAATGAATTTTTCTGCCGAAATCTGGCGATATAAATTTACACAAATCACTACTTTTTGTTGTTCAAAATCCATTTCTGAATGCAGAAATGGAATCAACATGCTGAAAAACCCATGGGGCAATCAGATTATACAGAAATAATCACTCAAATCCAAGAATCTAACAATTTCTCGTCGGATCTCAGACAAATGTCCCCGGAAAAAATTGTCATTTCGTAGAACGTTTACCCTATTCTTTTATAACTATTGGGATGGTGAGGGGTAATTATTTTTTATAAACACAATGCGACAATTATTTATGTTTTTGAAACAATGCGACAAATCTTTATGCTTTTGATAATTTTGAAGATAATTTTTTGTTGATCCTCAAGTGAGGTTTACAACTTTATGAATTGTCCTTATTGATATGTATGGACATCTTGATTTTTTTTTTCTCTATTAATAAGCTATATGTTTTGGAGTAACATGTTTGACTCATATCTAGTGTTAGGTTTCTAATTTATTTATAAATATAAAATGAATCGAATTTTTTCATTGGAAAAAAAAATATATATATGATAAAAAAACTAACTAGAAAATAAAAAATTCAAAAGTAAATATATCATTCGTAGAAAATTATATATATATAACAAACATACATTTTATTTTACAATGTTAGTGTCACATTTTATTTTACAGTGTTAGTGTTGATGACAACATTGATGCTACAAAGACATTCACAACCAGTTGAAGAATAAGGCCTTATCATTTCGACACATGTCTTATTATATTATTTTTTGTTTTATTAAATAACATGGATACACTATGTTGCAAAAATATCTCATAGGCATAATTCTTTAAGGGATTTCAAATTATTTCCACAATTTGATTTATTCATGGCTTAAAAATCTAACTTTGTTTACTTGAGCCTTTACCATCATAATGGTTAGACCATTAGGGAATAGTAATTTTAGGATAGGGTATATGGGAAGGGAAGGATGGGGGGGTTTATTTAAAGATTTAGTGTATGATGGGAATTTAAAAGACTCATGCCAATGAACCTTATGCATTGTCGAAGGATTTTCTCGAGCTTAAGCTACATCCTCGTCTCGAGGGGATTTTCTTATTTGGAACACTTGATACCTCTTTTGGAGCCTTTTCGTGGTCCTCATTTCATTCATTTACTCCTTCCTCTTCTATCCCTATTGGGACAATAGTCTCTAGATCAGTGTGGGACTTAAATGGATCATCACCCTTTGAATCTGAATTTCCAAATCTTTTGACAAGTTAAGTTGGGCTTACATGCAATCTGTTCTTTTGGCCTTTGGCTTTTCTTCCATCTGGGTTGAATGGATTTTGAATCTAACCTCCTCTGTTTTCTTTTCTATCCTCATCAATGGTGTTCCCGCCCGCCCCTTTTCACCCACCCGAGGGATACGTAAAGGGGACCCCCTCGTTGACGATTGAAAAGTTCAAAGTAGTTCCGCCCACAAAGTGCTGCTAAAGCCTATTATTATAAAAACTAAATAATACTAGTAGGTGGCACCCCTTTGAGATTTTGAAGATCAGATATGTTCATTTTCAATGTTATGATGACGTGCTACAAGGGTTCACATGATTGACGAGAATTTGGTTTTCATTGATATAAGTTAAGCTTTGAGATGTTGTTCCTTCATCATACTACAACCTGCTATTCATTTATGGTATTCGTTCTTCTCACACCTGCACAACAAATATGTTAGTGAAAGTTGGAGAAAGGCATTTTGAGGAAAAGAAAAATACTATATCTAATACAAAAGAGACCTAGCTCTGCAATACTACATGCATAAAGTGTTGTTGATTATTGTTAGACCTTAGATAACATGGAAATGATTATTAAAAAAGATGTTAAATTACATTTTATATATATGCATATCGTGGAAATTTTGGTGGCGCACTTTTGGCAAGGTAATAATACAAGGTTATGCATTGGTTAATATTCATATGTGGCTCATGGGAGTAATGGATTTGCGTTTTTTTTTATGGTGACTATGCTATGGTTCGGGGTTATGTTGATCATTCCATGGGAGATGATTATATATAGGTTCATTTAGATTGTATAGTGGTCAAATGATTGATTTGAGTTATGATGGAAATATAAACATGGGTGGGGCATTTGGCAAAGTAACCATGCAAATGGTTGAGTTGTTATGTGGAACTCGGATTATGTTAAGGTTTAAATGGTTGATATTTTAGATGTATGGATTGATTAATGTTGTTAATGGAAGGCGTGTTGGCATGTACTGTGGATTAAATGAGAGATGGGTGGAGGCGACGTGTATTTACTGCACATCACCTTTACCCTTCCCGTTGGTCGCCACCCTAATCAAACTATTGTTTGATCTGACTGTTGTGTTCACGCTCCAGATTTTTAGGGTGAAACCACTTGGCCACTTCTCATCTTAAGGTTTTTGATTGACAAGTATGTCTCTTTTGGCCATTCTTGACTTTACTTTGGTTATGAAATGTTTTTGTCTCAGTTGTATGGGTTTGTGTTGTCCTGAGTGCTGCAGCTGTGTGTGTTTCGGATTTGAATGGAAAATCGATGGTTCTGCTTATGATTTTTATGAGTTCATCGGAGTTGGTGGTCTTCCTGGGTGATAGATTTTTGTTACCATTGCGTTTTGTTAAAGGTTTTATTTTATTATCCGGCTAGATGATTGTCTTCGCGGTTCTCGGGTTTAACTAGAACCCTGTTCGACTCTATCAAGGGAATGCCTCCCGTTCACAAGCATCATAGTCCTCCTTGTGTGTATGCATTTAGCCTCGAAGTTCCACCATATTCGGTGTCTCCCCTCCTGTGATGGATACTGTGCAAACCCTTAACCCTCCAGACTGGAGTTGCATAGGGAGTCTGTCGAGCATGTGAAGATTATTGTGGTCTATTACTTCGAATCCAGTCTCACCCATTGGTTGTATAGCAGTCGTGTTAGTATGGATTTTCTTCACTACCTCTGTGATAACAGCGTGAGCCTTGCATTGCCACTTTTCACTTCTAAAGGTTCACAGTCACCAGCCTATTGTCAAAGAATCAATTTTTGTTTATGGAAGGGCCTCCATCATTTTCGATTTGGTGTGTGGGTATACACAATTATCGCGCTTGTTCGGTTGATTGTTTTCCCTTACCACAGTGTTGAATTGTTGGTTATTATACAACCGTTACAATGGTGCTTATGATGTTTGGATAATGGCTGGCATTGGACACAAGGGTTTGGTGTTGTTCACACATGACGCATCCTATAGATGATGTTTTGGGAATTAGAGGATTGGATTGGATATTTATATTGTATCTTTTGTTGTTGGTAGAATAGGATTGAACGTGCGCGGTCTGGTCACTCACAAGCGACTTAATAAATAGCCCAAAATGATGTTTTGAGTTATGTCATGGTCATATGTTGCTGTGTGAATATTGGGAATATTACATCATGGGATTCTCTCAGTTGTGCACCGTGTATAGTATGGATGACTTGTTTTTATGCTCGGTGATACCCATTGAGTTTTAAGTACGTTTATTTTTACAATTGATCACTATTGATCACAGTCATGTTGGATGTTTGGCTCAGTTTTTAAGTCGCATTGAGATGCTTATTTTTATAGTGGCATGGTTAGATGGCTTCATAAATTGACTTTTGCATAGCTTGTGTCTAATGATGACTATTGATTGTATAGTCAATTTCCTTTTTCTCAAGCGTGACATGTGAAGTTTGATTATTTTGGTTTTCCACTACATATATATGTGGGAACGAATATGAGTACAAATATTGATTGGCTCTATTACAGGAGTAGTGTCTTCTTTATTATTCTGGGAACATGACTTTTTAAATATAGATCTGGATTGAAGAAATGTATGGCAGTGGTGGATTTTAAGGATTATAGATTCAGAATGAGTGCTATTGTTGACTGTCATAAAATGAAGAATGTACAAAAAAAAGGAACAAAACCTCTGCAATTGTGTGAAATACTTCTGTTGTAATGGCATTGTGTTGGATATTAATGGACAATGAAATTAGGCAAATACACAGGAATTATTACTCAGTCATCTGATTGTTGGTTGATGCATATTTTTCGTACTGCAAAATATGTTATGGATTGCTTGATTAATCTCATGAACAGTAAACGTTTTTTTCCCCCCTCATTATCTCATTTTCCGCTAATTACAACCCCCTCACATTTCCCATTTTCATTTTGTTCACCCCTTGTTTTGATATTGATCACAACTAAGAGAATTTCTATGTCAAGTGGATGAAATGGCAGTGTCTTGAAGTGGATTGCGGTAAAGTTTCTTTTGGGTTGATTTACAGTTGATTGTTGTTGTCATTGAGAAGTGACCATTTCTTCTCCCCTTTCATTATATCATATTTTCTCTCAATACCAACCCCTCATGTATCCCAAAACATTGTTTCACCCACCCTACTCATTGATTGACGTTAGGACAATTTGTATGGATTGGATTGCATGAGCCTGTTACATTTTGAGCCAAATCTATTTCGTATTTTTAAGGAGTTGTCATGCATGGTTATTTAAAATACTATTTGCTAATTGTTAACATATGCAGGATGTTTTTTTTTTTTTAGTTTTTTTTTATTTTTATTTTTTTTTTATTTTTATTTTTTATTTTTTATTTTTTATTTTAAGTTAGGGAAGCCATGGCTGAGGAAACAGAGGTAGAGGTAATTGGAATCGAGGCCTAAGAAGGCCTAGGTTCTCTATACATTTTGATGTTGATTAAGAAGAGCTCAGCCAATTATTTCATGTTGGATTCTTTAACTAGATTGGACAAGGAATAGTTCAACCGAGGCCTGAAAGGCCTCCCTTCCAAGCCCCTCAAACCCCCGACATCCTTGTGCCTCCTCATGTATCTTTACAGCCTGAAGTCCTGGAAAATGATGGTTGGTAGGAGATTGTCCACTCGACAGCCTCCCAACATCATGGCTGGCCAAACTTAACTTTGCCTGCTCCTCCACCTTTAAACCCCATTGTCTAAGCTGCCCTTAACCACTCACTAGTGCAATATTCCCACACCAGCAAGAGATTGAAGACTGAAGCCCATCATGCATTTGATAAAGGAAAAGCTATCTCTGCCCCTTCCTCACCCTCTGATGACTCTGACAAATCTGTGTCTTCACGGATGCATTTGAGGGACGATTGTTCCCATGTGATCAATGAGATAAATCCTAACTGCTCTGGCCAGCCCAAGGCAAATTCATGGAAATCAAGAGGTGACATCATCAACCAGGGAAGGGTTGCATCACAGACTGGAAAATATGGCTTTTGACTTTTATGTTATTTATTGTTTTATGACAATGTACTTCATGGATTTTGGATATCATGTTTTATTTTGGATATATGAGTATTATTTTGAAATATTTTAAAATTTCATGAGCTAAAATTGCCAAAAGTAAATGTGTTTGAGGGGAGGAACACGGGATGTGTTGTTTAACTAATGGATTTTGTGCATGATGGTTATGATTGTTATGAACTAAAGGGAGTCACAAGGGGTCCCACCTACTAGTTATTATTTATTTATGACCCTATTATGATTATTACTTCCCCCCCCTTAACTAAAGTTAGTTGAGTCTTTAGTTAGCTTAACTAATAAGTTGGTTCAACTACTTCAACCAATTCGAATTTGTTAAAAGCTTAATGATGCAGGAGCATCTCAAGCGAGCTAGCGCAGAGATAAAAGACAGTTGGAAAAGCACCCAACACAATTTTTGAAAATGTCTTGAAACATTAATGAAGTCATCAAGTGGAGGCACACTTGTAAAATGTAAATGGACCTTGAGCGATCCGCTCTCGTCCTTGGTAGGTAGAAGGCATTTATGATAGTTAATGCAAGTAGATAGAATTTAATGTGTAGATTAGACAGTTTAGAATGAAAGAGGGAAACGAGATATAGACACCCTCATTGTGTATTGTAACATAGACAAAAGAAAAAAGGAGATTATGCCAGTTGAGAGCATAGAGCATAGAAGAGAAGAAGTAGAGAGTTGTGTAGCCGAATTCCATGTACAAAAGTTCTGGATTAATACAAAAAGGTTTTGATTCAAACTCATGGTGTTCAAATATTCTCTATGTAGGCGTTTTTGAATGTTATGCTCATGAATGTTTTACTCTTTCTGTCATGCAATTGATTTTATGCTATGTATGAATGATTTCTTGTTGAATGTTTGAAATCTGAGAGGAAAGGGTAAAGGAATGAGTTTCAATTGTTTCTCTATCTGAGCAAGAGTTCCTGCAAGGAGTGCAGTTGAATTGTCCGCAAGGAGTGCGTTGACAAAGGGTTCAGAGGTTTGTCTATGAAATCTCAGCAGAGACAACGATTGTTCTCATTTCCTCAGAAGTGCAGCTAGGCACAGGAGCTGTGCAAGGTGTGCGTAGGCTAAGTAGAGTTTCAGGTTTTGTAACCTGAATGACTTGTTGAGAGACTGTTGTTGTAGGTGTGTGCAAAGTGAAGGGAGTTCAACACTTGAAAGTGTTTGAAGGTTTGCCACAAGGAGTGCGAGAAGGGTTTTTCTAAAAGACTCGAAGTTGTGTAAAAGCTCAGAAGGATTTGAACCTTCAAAGGGGTCGAAAGGAGGCAAGAGGCCAAGTATCTTGAAAAATTGAAGGAAGACGTAGTGACATGACGTCACAGGAGGACAATTTCCACGGAGAGAGATACTTTGTTTAGTTTGTGCAGAAGTTCTCAAGGGAAGAGATGGACGATCGGAATTATCTGTGGAGAATTCACGAAATCCCGTGAGCCGTTAGATCTCATGGAGGAGCAGGGGAGTTACGACGAGTATTTTCGAGGGGTTCAAGATCGGGAGAAGTAGAGTCGTATATTCAAGCCAACAGGAACCATTGGATTTACCCATGGAATTCTATTTCGGGGTTTCGTGAGTTGAAGTCCCAAAATATTTGCATTAGGACTCGTGAAATCACGAAGTGCGAAGTCTTGAAGGGCCGAAAGGAGCGTGTGGGCCAGAGGAATCGGTAGGGCAGATAGGTGGCGCACTATCAACAGAGAAGTCAATTTCGTTGACCATTTCGGGGTTTCGTGGGGTGAAGTCTCGAAACCTTCGCATTAGGATTCGCGAAATCGTGAAGTCCGAAATCCTGATGGAATGAAGAGTTGTTGAAAGGTCAACCTTGCAAGCGCATTGGAATTTCGGTAATTCAGGTTTCGGGAGTCGAGGGGACGAGTTTCTTGACATCGCAACTCCCAAAATCGTGATAAGGAGAAATCCGAAATTGACAAGGGAAAGGTCAAGTGTTGATTGTTTTCGGGTTTCAGAGATTGAGAGATAGGGCGCTCGACCACCGGATTCGCGAAATCACGAAGTCTAATCTCCCGAAGTAGAAAGAGGGGGAAAATTTCTTAAGGTTGTTTGTGGGTGCAGATTTCCCGAAAGGGAAATAGGAGAGCCATTGTCGAGAGCTCTTCGGACCAGTGAAGGGGGAAGATCCTATGTGTGTGGACTTCCGACCTGAGGGTTGGGAGGGCTGCATCGGCTTTGGTATCAGAGCACATAAATGTTTTTTTGCTTTCTATAGCAGGGAAAAGGAGAATTCACCATGCCGCCGAGAAGAAGGGACAGGCAAACACTTGATCCACCAGAGGATAGGGAAATGCCGAGAAGAAGGGGTAGGCAAATGCCTGATCCAGCCATGGAGAGAGAGATGCATGATCTACGCGCCAGACTTGAAGACATAGAGACAACACAGAGGCATATAGTTGGTGTTGGGGATCTTAGTGATTCCGAAAGTGAAATTGAGGCTGAACATGAAGGGGAAGAAGTTGCAGCCGAAGATGCAGCAAACAAACGCTTGATTAGGGCTATTGAAAGAATGGGTGCAAGAGCGAAAATGGACATTCTAGTTTATGAGGGAAATCTGGATGCAGAGGAGCTTCTAGATTGGATTAGAGATCTGGACGCAAATTTTGACTATGAAGATGTCGAAGAGGACAAAAAGGTCAAACATGCGATCACGAGATTAAAGGGACATGCAACATTGTGGTGGGATGAGATACAAGCTGACAGACGCTGCAAAGGCAAGCAAAAAATCAAGAGTTGGGACAGGATGATCACGAAGATGAAGGCAAAATTCATTCCCATGGATTACCAGATTACTCTGTTTCGAAGAATGCAAAACTTGAGACAAAATTTGATGACAGTGAATGAATATACTGAAGAATTCTACAGGTTGAACATCAGGGCAGGTCATCGAGAAAGCGATGATGAAAAAGTTGCCAGGTACATGAATGGCCTGAGATATGAAATTCAGGACAAGATGAGCATGATGACCATCCGAACGGTGGAAGATGCTTATCAGATGGCTCTAAAAGATGAAGAGAAGCTGAGCCGAAAGTAGGGTCAAAGAGGCCGAGGTAGAAGTCAGCCAAAAAGAAAATCAGTTGCCTAGGATAAAAATTAGAAACCCAAGGAGGACTGGAAGAAAACTCAGACTCGAACTGAGAGAGGTGGAAGCTCAAAATGAGGGAAATATGCTGAACAACGAGGGAAACATACCGAATAGAGAGGAGATTATGCTAATAATAATGTTTTTCCTTGTACTAGAGGTAGAGGAAGAGGAAGAGGTGGAGTAATAACATGCTTCACAAGTGGAAAGAATGGGCACAAGTCTTATGAGTGTCCAGACAAAAAGAAAGAAGGTGGGGAGATTCACATCGCCGAAGCACAGAGGCACAATATTGAGGCAGAAGATGCTGAAGGTGGAAGATCACTGATGATGCGAAAAGATCTTTTGACACCAGAGAAGGAGGTGGATATATAATAATCTCGTTTCTACAGAGATGGTAGAAAAGCTGGAGCTGGGGATGATTGATCATCCAAGCCCATACAGAGTTTCATGGCTACAAAAAGGACATCAGGTAACTGTCACTAAACAATGTTTAGTTGAATTTAATATAGGAGGATATACTGATAAGATACTTTGTGATGTTATTCCCATGGATGTTTATCATATATTGCTGGGTAGACCGTGGCAATATGATAGAAATGTGATTCATGATGGGAGAATGAACACATACACCTTAGAGAAGAATGGGAGGACTCACATGTTTCTTCCAATCAAGGATAAGGAGGTGAAACCTAAAGTAAGCAACACTGTACTTCTTGTGAGTGGGAAGGAATTTCTTACAGAGGTTAAGAAGAAGGAGGAACCACAATTCATTGTGGTCAGGAAGCTAAATATTGTTTTAACCAACACAAGGGTAGATGATTTACCAGAAGAAGTTCAGGAACTACTGGAAGAGTTCACTGACATAGTAGTGGATGAACTACCTCATTCGTTGCCACCGATCAGAAGTGTGAGTCATCATATTAATCTCATACTAGGAGCCAGTTTGCTAAAAAATATCCGCGTACAGATTGACACCGCAGGAGAATGAAGAGGTCAAAATACAAGTCGAGGATTTGTTGGACAAAGGTTTGGTCAGGGAAAGATTGAGTCTGTGTGTTGTTCCAACAGTACTCAGTCCGAAGAAATACGGAGGCTGGAGGATGTGTACTGACTCTAGGGCGATAACCAAGATAACCATCAGGTACAGATTTCCATTGCCAAGGATGGACGATCTGATGGATTGCTTAAGTGGAGAAAAATATTTTTCGAAGATTGATTTGAAAAGCGGATATCACCAGATTCGTATGAGAGAAGGTGACGAATGGAAGACAACATTCAAAACCAACAAAGGGTTGTATGAATGGCTTGTTATGCCATTTGGCTTAACGAACGCGCCAAGTACTTTCATGAGGTTGATGAACGAAGTCCTAAGGGAGTTCATCGAAAAAATTGTCATTGTGTATCTGGATGATATACTGATTTTCAGTAAAATAGTGGCAGAGCATATGAAACACTTGACTACAATGATGAGGAAGTTACAGCAGGAAAAGCTGTTGATAAACATGAAGAAGTCCTCATTCATGAAGACAAAGCTCATTTATTTGGGGTTCATCATTTCTGTAGATGAGTTGAGGATGGATCCAGATAAAGTGGAGGTAATCAAGAATTGGCCATCACCGAAGAGTATCTTTGAGGTGAGAAGTTTTCATGGATTGGCTAGTTTCTACCGAAAATTCATCAGGAATTTCAGTGAAATTAATGCATCAATGATGGATACAGTGAAGAAGAAACATAAGTCTTTTCACTAGACAGAAGAAGCCGAGAAGAGTTTTAATCTGTTGAAGAGGAAGATCACGGAACAACCAATTCTGGTGTTGCCGGATTTCCAAAAGACATTTCAAGTGAAATGCGATGCAAGTGGGTTTGCAATAGGGGCAGTCTTGAGTCAAGAAGATAGGGTGATAGCATACTTCAGCGAGAAACTGAATGAAGCGAAAGTGAAATACTCCACTTATGATAAGGAGTTCTATGCTATTATACATGCATTGAAGAAATGGAGACATTACTTAATTCCTAAAGATTTTGTCTTATACAGTGACAATCATGCATTGCAATTTGTGACTCAATAGGAGAAGTTAAATCAAAGACATGTTAAATGGGTTGAATATACGTAGAATTTCACTTTTTTGATTAAACATGTTTTTGGTACTGCTAACAAAGTTGTTGATGCTTTGAGCAGGAAGTGTTTGCTATTGCAGGAGTTCAGAGTCAAAACGTTGGGTTTTGATGATCTCAGGGACATGTACAGGGATGATTCAGATTTTAAAGAGGCGTATGAAGCAGCTGAGAATCCAATTCTTAGAGATAGAAGCCAGTGGGTAGAATACATGATCCAGGACGGATTACTGTTTAAAGGTAATCAACTTTGTATTCCGAAATGCTCCATGAGGGAGAATTTGTTGAAGGAGAAACACAGTGGAGGATTGGCCGGGCACTTTGGTCATGACAAGACGTTCGCAAAGTTGAATGAGTGATATTTTTGGCCGGGAATGCGAGCAGAAGTTAAAAGATTCATGGACAGATGTATAATTTGCCAGCATTCGAAGGGAAAGAAACAGAATGCAGGGTTTTATCAACCATTACCCAGACCTAAGAAGTCTTGGGATGCAATAAGCATGGATTTCATATTGGGGTTGCCAAGAACACAAAGAGGGTTCAACTCAATATTTTTGGTGGTGGATAGATTTTCCAAGATGGCACACTTCATTCCATGTCAGAAAACCAGTGACGCAACTCACATTGCGAATCTGTTTTTCAAAGAAGTCATTCGAATTCACGGCTTACCAAGGAGCATAGTTTCGGATCGAGACACTAAGTTCGTAGGACCCTTTTGGAGGACCTTATGGAAGAAGATGGGAACTAACTTACCGTTTAGTTCGGCTTATCATCCTCAGATGGATGGACAGACAGAAGTGGTAAACAAAAGTCTGGGAGACTCGCTGAGAAGCCTGGTGACAGAACACCACAGCTAGTGGGACAACATATTACCACAGGCAAAATTTTCTTATAACGACTCAGTTAATAGAAGCATAGGGCAGAGTCTGTTTCATATTGTCTATGGCATGCAGCCGAGAGGAATTTATGAATTGAGAGATTCAGAATAGACTGCGATTAGGAGCGCTAGTGCAGAAGATTTCACAGAGGTGATGAGGGAACTTTACAGCCAGGTGAAGGAGCGTTTACATAATTCGAGCCAGGAATATAAGCGTAGAGAAGATCAACACAGGAGACAACTTCAATTTGAAGTTGGTGATTTGATTCTGGCACATTTGAGAAAGGAAAGGTTCCCAAGAGGAACATATAATAAACTGAAGATGAAGAAAATCGAACCATGTAAGGTCTTGAAGAAATTTGGGGCAAATGCTTACAAGATTGAATTACCCGATGGGATCGGAATTTCTCCGATATTCAATATCTCAGATTTGTACCCATATAATGTTAGAAAAACAGGACCGCAGAGCAATAAAATAAAACAAATGCAGAAATAAAACATAGAAGATACACAATACAAGAGAGACATAGATTTACGTGGTTCACCCAGTGTGGGCTACGTCCACCAGAGAAATTGCCAGGTCCTTTCTTTATTATTATCCAGCAAAATGAAGGGATACAACCTACAGCAAAACCCGCTGTAACTT
>SNQJ01S0052167.1:0-18746 GCA_010110895.2 Picea sitchensis | reverse complement strand
TCCACTTTTACAGAACTTAGTTGATTAGTAACCATATTAAATTCATTTAAATGATCTGCAACAAACCCACCTTCCGACATCTTCATATTAAATAATCTCTTCATTAGAAATACCTTATTGGACGCCGAGGGTTTTTCATACAATTTGGCCAACGCGTCCATCAAACCATTCGTTGTCTTTTCTTTCGAGATATTGAAAGCCACCGACGCTACCAGGCTCAGTCGTATCGTTCCTAGAGCCTTTCTGTCAAGAATCTCCCATTCTTCGTCCTTCATGGTCGTCGGCTTCTTTGCTACTCCACTCAATGGTAGGAATAGATCCTTCTGATATAAATAATCTTCCATCTGCATCTTCCATAACTGGTAGTTTTGGCCATTAAATTTCTCGACCCTAAACTTTCCATCTTCCGACATTGCTCCCACTCGAACCAGGAACCTTCTTTTCCTGCGAGTTACCTTACGTTCTGATACCAATTGTTAGAAAAACAGGACCGCAGAGCAATAAAATAAAACAAATGAGGAAATAAAACACAAAAGATACACAATACAAGAGAGACACAGATTTACGTGGTTCACCCAGTGTGGGCTACGTCCACCAGAGAAATTTCCAGGTCCTTTCTTTATTATTATCCAACAAAATGAAGTGATACAACCTACAACAAAACCCGCTGTAACTTCCTCTTCTTTCTCTCACAGTCTCCTCTCTCAGAATACAATACTTGCCAACCTACATAGCCGCAATACATTTCTCTCATAAAGGAGGGTTGCCTTCTAGGGCAAAAAACCCTAACATAATCTCTATTGTTAGATCTGCGACCTTATAATGAACGGTCCAGATTTACAAATGAAATTACAATATACCTTTACAAGGCAATTTTTGCTTTGGGGGCTTCTCCTCCGAACCCCCACTTGCCCCCAGACCCCCCAGCCGGGGGGATATCCCCCCCCGCACCCCACAGAGGGGGTACCCTCCCCTACACTCCCCCGTGTGGAAGAGTGTACATACTTCTGGGGTGTAAATACTTCATGGGGTATAAACACGGCTGAAAGTAAAAGACCTCTAAATCATTAAGATAATCAGGCTCCACAACCAACATATAAAGTAGAGGAAACAAGGACAGAAAATGAACAGCCAGAGATTCAACGGCGAAAGAAGATGCCAGTTGCAGAGAAGCCACAGATGGAGCGCATACTGGACAAAAGAGTGAGCAAGAAGACCAGGCGAAAGCAATACTTTGAATATTTGGTCAAGTGGAAGGGCCATCCAGTTGAAGATGCTAGCTGGGAGAACGAAGCAGAGATCCAGAGGCATGGACAGACCGTGCGTGAGCTCATCGATAAGAGCCCATGAAAATTTTCAAGCAAGGGAGTATGATGCAGGAGCATCTGAAGTGAGTCTGCGCAGAGATAAAAGACAGTTGGAAAAGCACCCAACGCAAATTTTGAAAATGTCTTGAAACATTAATGAAGTCATCAAGTGGAGGCACACTTGTAAAATGTAAACGGACCTTGAATGATCCGCTCTCGTCCTTAGTAGGTAGAAGGCATTTATGATAGTTAATGCAAGTAGATAGAATTTAATGTGTAGCTTAGACAGTTTAGAATGAAAGAGGGAAACGGGATATAGACACCCTCATTGTGTATTGTAACATAGACAGAAGAAAAAAGGAGATTATGCCAGTTGAGAGAATAGAGCATAGAAGAGAAGAAGCAGAGAGTTGTGTAGCCGAATTCCATGTACATAAGTTTTGGATTAATACAAAAAGGCTTTGATTCAGACTCATGGTGTTCAAATATTCTTTGTGTAGGCATTTTTGAATGTTATGCTCATGAATGTTTTACTCTTTCTGTCATGCAATTGCTTTTATGCTATGTATGAATGATTTCTTGTTGAATGTTTGAAATCTGAGAGGAAAGGGTAAAGGAATGAGTTTCAATTGTTTCTCTATCTGAGCAAGAGTTCCTGCAAGGAGTGCAGTTGAATTGTTTGCAAGGAGTGTGTTGACAAAGGGTTCAGAGGTTTGTCTCTGAAATCTCAGGAGAGACAATAATTGTTCTCATTTCCTCATAAGTGTAGCTAGGCACAGGAGCCGTGCAAGGTGTGCGCAGGCTAAGTAGAGTTTCAGGTTTTGTAACCTGAACAACTTGTTGAGAGATTGCTGCTGTAGGTGTGTGTAGAGTGAAGGGAGTTCAACACTTGAAAGTGTTTGAAGGTTTGCCACAAGGAGTGCGAGCAAGGTTTTTCTAAAAGACTCGAAGTCGTGGAAAAGCTCAAAAGGATTTGAACCTTCAAAGGGGTCGAAGGGAGGCAAGAGGCCAAGTATCTTGAAAAATTGAAGGAAGGCATAGTGACGTGATGCCACAGGAGGACAAGTGCCACGGAGAGAGATACCTTTTTTAGTTTGTGCAGAAGTTCTCAAGGGAAGAGACGGACGGTCGGAATTCTTTGTGGAGAATTCGCGAAGTCCCGTGAGCCGTCAGATCTCACGGAGGAGCAGGGGAGTTATGACGAGTATTTTTGAGGGGTTCAAGCTCAGGAGAAGTAGAGCCATAGATTCAAGCCAACATGAATCGTTGGATTTGACTATGGAATTCTATTTCGGGGTTTCGTGAGTTGAAGTCCCGAAATCTTTGCATCAGGACTCGCGAAATCACTAAGTGCGAAGTCCCGAAGGGCCGAAACGAGCGTGTGGGCCAGAGGAATCGGTAGGGCAGACAGGTGGTGCACTATCGACAGAGAAGTCAATTTCGTTGACCATTTCGGGGTTTCGTGGGGTGAAGTCCCGAAACCTTCGCATCAGAATTTGCGAAATCGCGAAGTCCAAAATCTCGATGGAATGAAGAGCTGTTGAAAGGTCAACCTTGCAAGCGCATTGGAGTTTCGGTAATTCGGGTTTCAGAAGTCGAGGGGACGAGTTGCTTGACATCGCAACTCCCAAAATCGCGATAAGGAGAAATTTGAAATTGACAAGGGAAAGGTCAAGTGTTGATTGTTTTTGGGTTTCGGAGATTGAGAGACAGGGCGCTTGACCACCGGATTCGCGAAATCGTGAAGTCCAATCTCCCAAAGTATAAAGAGGGGGAAAATTTCTTAAGGTTGTTTGTGGGTGCAGATTTCCCGAAAGGAAAATAGGAGAGCCATTGTTGAGAGCTCTTTGGGCCAGTGAAGGGGGAAGATCTTGTGTGCGTGGACTTTCGACCTGTGGGTTGGGGGGGCTGCGTCACTTAACAAGGGAGGATAGAAACACAAAGCATGCTAAGGTTTTCTCTTTGAGTTTATGTTGAGATAGTTCAATTTTCATTCATTCATATATTCATCATAGCCTAATTCTCTTTTGTGATAGCAGGGTCTTATTGTAGACAGAAATATTCAGGGCTGAATCAAATCATTCAGACACTTGTTCTTCAGAGGTGTTGATCTATCTTTGATAGTCTGTGTAGACTTGTTTGTTTATGAATTATTTTCATGACTGATAAAGGCTATTGTACAGAGTCGAGTGGGTAGCAATCTGTGGCAAACTGATATAGCTTTTAGAGTCTAGTTTCAGTTTTCTATCAGAGGTATTTTTATATGTTCCATCAGGGATTTCTAAGTTTGACTTTGGTCCAAGATTTCTGTGTGAAGTTTTGTAAAGACAATGACTCTTTGGTGAATTGGAATGAAATAAAGGATTGATTTATGTCCCATATATCTTGAGTATCATCTTGGTGTCCTTACTTCTGTTCTTACATTTATTTCAGCAACTGATATGTTCAGAAAAATACATAAAAAGTGAATTCCCAACAAGCTTTTTGTTGATCAAAGACTAGCCTAAGCACTTGTAATTAATACTTGTGAGTTATGATATATATTTTTGTTGGCTATAAACATAGGGTGATATTCTCATCTACTTTACTTTAGCCAAGTAAAGTCTGAAAATGCTTGAGTAAGATCAATTCATATATTTTCCTCAACATTTATTTGGTGACCATACTGGGGAGATCTTTGATATCTCTCTGGTTAAATTTTATACTCGATTTTCATCGATACATCTTTATTTTTATGATTTTGATTCCTTGACTGTTTTTCTATTCATGACTGTTCCTATTGCAAGACAACCCAATCTTGAGCTCGGTCTCCAAGACCAGACCAACATTGCTTTGAACCTATTTCATACTATTTTAGACACTGGTAGGACCCGTGTTGAGCTTAACCATTCTTGGGCAGCAATTGAAAGAGATATTAGTATTCAAGAACGGTTGGAAGCTAGACGTAGGCAACCTAGAAATCAACAGTAACCTTTTGTTCCTTCATTTTTGGCCTTTCTTTCATGTCCTTATATTTTTGTGCTTCTAGAAGAAGAAGAGGCTTGTCACCTGAAATCAATCCTATTGCTGAAATAGGAAGAAGAAACGTTGTGTTATCTGCCCAACAAAGTGATCTAAAGATAACTTTATCTGATTCATCTAGCTCGTGTTTCTTTTCCTCACCTATCATCCACAATATGGCATCTAGTGGTGGCTCTAGTGGCACTGGAAGTGCTCCATCTTCCCAATATTCATCGTCATCAGTGATTGGTAGCTTGTACAACCACCATATCCTTGTCCAATCTATTACAAACCCCGCCAAAGTAATTAAAAACTATAGGCTTTTTCAGTTCAAAGAAGATGCCATAGCCACACCATGGCATGTGTCCTCTCCTCTTAACCTAGCACATGCTACTTACCCACTTCCGAAGTTTAAAGAGAATTTACCTAATTTTTCAGGAAATAACACTGTCAGTACCAATGAACACCTATTGGAATTTTGTAATGCTTGTCATAACATAGGGGCCAATGGAAAAGATACTTGCATGCGCCTATTCGTCAATTCCTTGGAAGGGAAGGTTGTGGCCGATTTTTTTGACCTTCCTCCTAAGATTTTTTCTACCTGGGATGAATTAATCTACTGGTTCAGATCCACTTACGAGCAATCCAAAAGCCCTGATGAGAAGTTAAGGGAGTAAAATAACATCACCTACAAATATGGTGAGACCATCAAGTCTTTCAACTTGCGTTTCACCAAGTTGTATGATAAAATCCCCAAACTTATCCGCCCTCAGAACCAAGCTGCCTTCATGCATTACTACAATGCATTTCCTTCTCCTTATAGTCATAGGATTTAAGAAAAATCCATTGATAATCTTGGTTCCGCTCTGCACACTTGTTCAGAGTACGAAGAAAATCTTGAACAAACTGGTCTACCCTAAGGATAATCAGTTAGACAGACATACATGTTCGCTCTCTTACAACTAGTACAAGATATGAAAAATCATATGATAGCATTTGAGCGGAAGGGTGTTGTCTCTCCTCTCAAACCTGGAGCTTCATCCTCTTCTGCCCCTCCTTTTAGAAGCCTGAGTGAAAATAATTTTCATCTCAAGGCTATCCTGCCTAGGAGTTGGTGTAACTTTTGCAAGGAACACCATGAAGAAACCATGTGTGAGGTAAGGAAGAGTGATAGATATGCCTGTAAGAATTTATTCAATTATCTTGGGAAGATACTGGAAATCCCTAACAGGTGGATACCTCTCACTCGACGGGACACTTCTATCTGTTCCTCGAAATGGTAAGAATATCATAGTCCTTAGAGAAGGGAGGATTTCACCCTACATCGAGAATGTCCTACAATCTAATGTGAACTATATTGAAGAAGACTTAGGAGTGTATTCCATCTTTGCTGGAGAGGATCATATTCCTTTAGAAGAATTGATTTGGATGATTATTTGTGGCATATTCACTTTGATGGTTCATACTCTAGTGAAGGAAATGGGACTAGCATTACCTTGGTTTCTCCTGCAGGAAAATTTCATAATCTGTCCTACAGGTTAGAGTTTGCTTGTTCAAAT
The DNA here is from genome assembly GCA_010110895.2 of Picea sitchensis. Classification (NCBI taxonomy): domain Eukaryota; kingdom Viridiplantae; phylum Streptophyta; class Pinopsida; order Pinales; family Pinaceae; genus Picea; species Picea sitchensis. The sequence continues at coordinate 12,880 of SNQJ01S0052167.1, read as the reverse complement.
AATGTTGCTGATTTCGAAGCTTTATTATTAGGCATTGAGAACACCCTTAATCTTGGTTGTCGTCACCTTTCAGTTTTTGGAAGTTCGGGGCTTGTTTTGAATGTAATACGCAAGATTTTATCTCCTAGCAACAAGATGATGGAACAATACTCCCAAACTGTTTGGGCACTTGTCTCAAACCTTCTATATTTTAACATCACTCATGTTAGGAAGGACTTAAATTCAATAGCCAATCGATTAGCTGTCTTCGCAGCCTCTCCTACTTGGTATATCTTTCTTCACTGGACTGATTGTGTTTTCCAATCTCTGCATCATCCATACATTTATGAAAATGAAGGATTCTAGAAGGCCATCCTTAACAATGAAAGAAATTGTGATGTCATTCAAAATGAATCTCTCAAGACTGAAGAGATTATATCCGTAGAAAATAATAAAATTCCTGACAGCTCGACTCCTCTCAAGAGTTCGTTTTGCTCGAGTGTTGTAGACAACAAAGAAAAACATGAATAAGAGGAGTTACAACTGAAGGTGGTTGAAGAGATCTCCATGAACATTAGGACACCTGGATCTTCATCCAACGTCAAAATAAATGTCCAGGGTCCTGATAAAGAAGAAATGAAGTCTGTTGAATTACTTGGTGGATTTCAGTAGGTTTTTTCTTGGGTTAATGAGGATCTTTGTGGTTTTGATCCAGGTCTTGTTCAACATACTATGAAACCAACTAGTCAAAAACAAAGACTTGTTTACTCTGCACTGGAAGCAACCTTTCGAGGGGAGTTGGATATTTTCTTAAGGACTGGAATGTTTTTTTTTGTCCACCCTAAATGGATTTCCAATTGGAAACCTACTTCGAAGACCACTAATAATATTAGAACCTGCGTTAGTCTTAGAACTTTTAGACGAGCAATTATAAGAAACCCTTTCCATCCTCTCAGTATGGAAATGTTTCAGCAACAGGTTGTAGAGTCACAGTTAGATCTGTTTCTTGACAATTTGTTTGGTTACGGTAAAATCAAGGTAGAAGGGGCAATTATTCACAAAACCACTTTTATTACTAATTGTGATACTATGTCTTACAACTGCCTGCCTTATGGTTTATTTGATACAAGTATCACCTTAAAAGGGAATAGACACACAACTTTCGATGAATTGGCGAGTCTCCATGCTTATCTTGATGATTTAATCATATTCATCAAAAGGATGATCGTTACGTCAGACTCTCAAGTGTTGGGTCATTTCCAAATTACTTTTTTCTTGGACACTAACTTGGAAATTTTAAAGGAATTACAAAGACAATGGTTTCCCCACAGTGCTAATAGTCCTTGCTGGAAGTATTGCAAAGGACCAGCGTGAAAGGCTCTTATGATGATGGTATTCTTTTGTATACTAGTAGTTTAGCTCCGCTTTCAATTTTTGTTCTTCTTTTTCTACTTTACAACACTTTGATTTATGCTTTCTGAGTTAAATTTTATTTTCTTGCTGCATTTTATTTATGTCTTTCACTACTATTGTTTGAATTTCTACATTCTGACTTCTGGTGGAATTTTTGGCTTTATCATCTTAAGTGTTAAGTCAATATAGAATTTTGGATTAGTTCTGCCACAGTGACACCTCCACAAAGCATTGTTAGTCTATAAAAATCGAGCTTACACAGTTGTTACGATCTCTCCTCTAAAGGAACCATGAATTTGTTACATATTCCGCGGTTATCTTACGAGGAATTGGTTGTTTCCCGCTTCTTCTTTCCTTTTCTTCATCCATCGAGATCTTAATAGCAAACCTATGGGTTCTCCTCTTTAAAGTTGAGAGTATTTTACAGTCAAATGATTATGCATACAGTGGTAAAACCCCTCATACTTAACACTTTTCCATGAGTTACTCCCAAATTTCCGGTCATCTTTCCATTAAATCCTCTCATTTCCCCCTGTTGCATAATCATTCAACTTACGTCTTCTTGAAATTACTATTCTTGGTTTGTGGGACCATGAGTTCTGAGTTCTAATATGTTAAAAACAGATTTCCCTGTGGAGTCGCCGGTTTGTTGACGATTGAAAACGTCAACGTAGTTCCTCCCACAAAGTGTTGCTAAAGCCTATTATTATAAAAACTAAATAATACTAGTAGGTGGGACCCCCTTGAGCTTTTGAAGATCAGATTTGTTCATTTTCAATGTTATGATGACGTGTTAAAAGGGTTCACATGATTGATGAGATTTTGGTTGACATTGATATAAGTTAAGCTTTGAGATGTTGTTCCTTCATCATACTACAACCTGCTATTCATTTATGGCATTCGTTCTTCTCGCACTTGCACAACAAATATGTTAGTGAAAGTTGCAAAAAGGCATTTTGAGGAAAAGCAAAATACTATATCTAATACAAAAGAGACCTAGCTCTGCAATACTACATGCATAAAGTGTTTTTGATTATTGTTAGACCTTAGATAACATGGAAATGGCTATTAAAAAAGATGTTAAATTACATTATATATGTTCATATTGTGGAAATTTTGGTGGCACACTTTTGGCAAGGTAATAATACAATGGTTATGCATTGGTTAATATTCATATTGGCTCATGGGAATAATGGCTTTGCGTTTTTTTTATGGTGACTATGCTATGGTTCGGGGTTATGTTGATCACGCCATGGGAGATGATTATATACAAGTTTGTTTAGATTGTATAGTGGTCAAACGATTGATTTGAGTTATGATGGAAATATAAATATGGGTGGTGCATTTGGCAAAGTAACCACGCAAATGGTTGAGTTGTTATGTGGAACTCAGATTATGTTAAGGTTTAAATGGTTGATATTTTCGATGTATGGATTGATTAATGTTGTTAATTGATCAGGGGATCAATTTTTGCTCAAAAATTCAAGGTGCTCGGAATCGCTTCAAACTGGATGAGAGCGTAGACCTCGTCGTTGTGAACCCAACGCAACTCGTTTCGTCTCAAACGGACGTCGGGAGTGAGAGATATTGCAATCTGTTCGGAAAGTCAAATAGGCAAAAAAGGGGACGTTGACTGTACAGTCCGTACAGGCTGACGTGGTAGGGCCGTACGTCCGTACGATGACATGGAAGAGGTGATGTGGCTGACAGTTGGGCGAATCAGAATGCAACACATAGCATCTTGTTGGTCAATGGTAAGGTGCCACGTGGCCCAGTCATGGGTTGCCACGTGGCACCCCTTTATTGACTTTTGGTTTGTTATGTAAAATTATATTAGAGTCCGTGGGGTTTGACCTCCGGACCTCCCCACCACATAGCGCCTTCACAAAGACCGTCCGACCAACAGACCAACAATTGTGACTTGATATGTATACGAGTTCAAATTTATTTAAAATCAAACTATGTGTTAAATGGAGGGGGGTCGGGTCGGGGCTTAGCCCCGACCCACGGTTTTATACTTTGAAACATATGACCATACCGTTGTTAAATAGTGCGCAAGGGTTATTTAATATAGCCCGTGGTTATAACTGTTATACCATATGACCCTGTCATATGGCTCCGGTACTATGGGCGTGTTTGGTGTATTGAATATGGTTCACACGGTTGTAACCTACCCGCCACTTGTAACGACTTTATTTGCCTATAGACGGAGCCCCTTTTTATAATGCGCAAGGTCGTATGGAGGACCGCATGTTCCCAGGTGCTAGGCAGTTAGGGGCTGGCGCGCCCATAACCGTCCTACAGTTTGCACCGTTGGCGTGGTTGCGCCCGATGCTGGGTTTTTACGCTATATATTGCATGTGTGCCAGGTTCATGACACAAGGGTGCATTTTGTAGATGCAGAGACAACAAGCTTGAAGGGGGGACTTCCAGGAGGCCTAACTTCTTCGTTTTTTGACCGATTGAGGTGCCGAAAAAGCCCAGCTAGGGGTTTTTGGACGCTCTGAAGCCATTGGAGTAGTTGGTTGGTTATTTTGAGCATTGTAAGGCATGTTTTTGAGCACTTTGAGCAATTAATAATAGTGATCCATTGGAAGCTGGACCAGGAGATGTAGCCCAAGAGAGGGGTGAACTCCTTTATCAATTGTTGTGTTTATGTGCTTATGTTCATTGATTATGCTACTGTATATGTGTATTTTGCATGAGTAATCCTTTAATTTATCTGTTGCAAAGTTGATCCATTTTCTTTTAACACATAACATTTACTTGCAATAATTTCAATATTTTCAAGTCTTCTTCATTTTTAGATCATTAATGGAAGGCTCGTTGGCATGTACTGTGGAGTAAATGAGAGATGGGTGGAGGCGACGTGCATTTACTACACGTCACCTTTACCCTTCCCATTGGCCGCCACGCTAATCAGACTATTGTTTGATCTGGCTGTTGTGTTCACGCTCCAGATTTTTAGCAAGGTGAAACCGCTCGACCGCATCTCGTCTTAAGGTTTTCGATTGACAGTTATGTCTCTTTTGGCCATTCTTGACTTCACTCTGGTTATGAAATGTTTTTGGCTCAGTTGTATGGGTTTGTGTTGTCCTGAGTGCTACAACTCTGTGGGTTTCGGCTTTGAATGAAAAATCGATGGTTTTTCTTATGATTGTTATGAGTTCATCGGAGTTGGTGGTCTTCATGGGTGATAGCTTTTTGTTACCATTGCGTTTTGTTAAAGGTTTTTTTTTTATTATCTAGCTGGAGGATTGCCTTCGCGGTTCTTGGGTTTAATTAGAATCCTGTTCGGATCTGTCAAGGGAATGCCTCCCGTTCACAAGCATCGTAGTCCTCCTTGTGTGTATGTCTTTAGCCTCGAAGTTCCACCATATTCGGTGCCTCCCCTCCTGTGATGGATATTGTGCAAACCCTTAACCCTCCAGATTGAAGCTGCATAGGGAGTTTGTCGAGCATGTTAATATTATTGTGGTCTATTACTTCGAATGCGGGCTCACCGGTTGGTCGTATAAAAGTCTTGTTCGTATGGATTTTCGTCACTACCTCTGTGATAATAGCGTGTGCCTTGCATTTTCAATTTGCACTTCTAAAGGTTCACCGTCACTAGCCCGTTGTCAAAGAATCAATTTTTGTTTATGGAAGGGCCTCTATCGTTTTCGATTTGGTGTGTGGGTATACACAATTATCGTGCTTGTTCGATTGATTGTTTTCCCTTACCACAGTGTCAAATTGTTGGTTATTATACATCTGTTAGAATGGTGCTTATGATGTTTGGATAATGGTTGGCATTGGCCACAAGGGTTTGGTGTTGTTCACACATGACGCATCATGTAGATGATGTTTTGGTAATTAGAGGATTGGATTGGATATTTCTACTGCATCTTTTGTCGTTGGTACAATAGGCTTGAACGTGCATGGCCTGGTCACTCACAGGCAACTTAATAAATAACCCAGAATGATGTTTTGAGTTATGTCATGGTCATATGTTGTTGTGTGATTATTAGGAATATCACACTGTGGGATTCTCTTAGTTGTGCACCGTGTATAGTATGGATGACTTGTTTTTATGCTCGGTGATACCCATTGAGTTTTAAGTGCATTTGTTTTTGCAATTGATCATTTTTTATGACAGTCGTGTTGGATGTTTGGATTGGTTTTTAAGTTGCATTGAGATGCTTATTTTTACAGTGGCATGGTTAGATGGATTCAGAAATTGACTTCTGCATAGCCCGTGTCTAATGATGATTGTTGGTTGTATAGTCGATTGCCTTTTTTCTCCAACGTGACATGTGAAGTTTGATTATTTTGGTTTTCCACTACATATATGTGTGGGAATGAATATGAATACAGATCTTGATTGGCTCTATTACACGAGTAGTGTTTTCTTTATTATTCTGGGAGCACAAATTTTTAAATATAGATATGGATTGAAGAAATGTATGGCAGTGGTGGATGTTAAGGATTATAAATTGGGAATGAGTGCTATTATTGACTGTCATAAAATCCAGAATGTAAAAATAAAAGGAACAGAACCTCTACAATTGTGTGAAATACTTATGTTGTAATGGCACTGTGTTGGATATTAATGGACATTGAAATTAGGCAAATATACAGGAATTATTACTCAGTCATATGATTGTTGGTTGATGCGTATTTTTCGTAGTTCAAAATATGTTATGGATTGCTTGATTAATCTCATGAAAAGTAATGTTTTTTTTCCCTCTCATTATCTCATTTTCTGCTAATTACAACCCCCTCACATTTCCCATTTTTATTTTGTTCACCCCCTGTTCTGATATTGATCACAACTAAGAGAATTTATGTGTCAAGTGGATGAAATGACAATTTCTTGAAGTGGATCGCGGTAAGTTTTTTTTGGGTTGATTTACAGTTGATTGTTGTTGTCATTGAGAAATGGCCATTTCTTCTCCCCTTTCATTATATCATATTTTCGCTCAATACCAACCCCTAATGTATCTCAGAAATTTTTTTCACCCCGCCTTCTCATTGATTGATGTTAGGACAATTTGTATGGATTGGATTGCATGAGCCTGTTACATTCTGAGCCAAATATATTTCGTATTTTTAAGGAGTTGTCATGCATGGTTATTTAAAATACTATTTGCTAATTGTTAACATATGCAAGATGAGTTTTTTCATTCGGGGAATCCATGGCTGAGGAAACAGAGGTAGAGGTAACTGGAACCGAGGCCCAAGAAGGCCTAGGTTCTCTATACATTTTGATGTTTATTCAGAAGAGCTTGGCCAATTGTTTCATGGTAGATTATTTAACTGGATTGGACATGGAATAGTCCAACTGAGGCATGAAAGGCCTCCCTTCCAAGCCCCTTAAGCCCCCGACATCCCTGTGCCTCCTCATGTCTCTTTACAGCCTGAAGTCCCAGAAAATGATGGGTGGCAGGAGATTGTCCACCCGACAGCCTCCCAACACCATTGCTGTCCAAACTTAACTTTGCCTTCTCCTCCACCTTTAAACCCCATTGTCCAAGCTACCCCTAACCACTCACCAGTGCAATCTTCCCACGCCAGCAAGAGATTGAATATTGAAGCCCGTCATGCATTTGATAAAGGAAAAGCTACTGCTGCCCCTTCCTCACCCTCCGATGACTCTGACAAATTCGTGTCTTCATGTATGCATTTGAGGGATGATTGTTCCCATGTGATCAGTGAGATAAAGCCTAAGGGCTCTGGCCAGCCCAAGGCAAATTCAGGAAAATCAAGAGGTGACAATAGCAACCAAGGAAGGGTTGCATCATAGACTAGAAAATATGGATTTTGACTTTTATGTTATTTATTGTTTTATGACGGTGTACTTCATGGATTTTGGACAATATGTTTTATTTTGGATATATGAGTATTATTTTGAAATATTTTCAAATTTCATGAGCCAAAATTGCCAAAAGTAAATGTGTTTGAGGGGAGGCACAAGGGATGTGTTGTTTAACTAATGGATTTTGTGTATGATGGTTATGATTGTTATGAACTAAAGGGAGTCACAAGGGGTCCCACCTACTAGTTATTATTTATTTATGACCCTATTATGATTATTACTTCCCCCCCTCCGCTTAACGAAAGTTAATTGAGTCTTTAGTTAGCTTAACTAATAAGTTGGTTCAACTACTTCAACCAATTCAAATTTGTTAAAAGTTGAACAAGCGAAGGAACAAGGGAGGATAGAAGCACAAAGCATGCTAAGGTTTTCTCTTTGAGTTTATGTTGAGATAGTTCAGTTTTCATTCATTCATATATTCATCATAGCCTAATTCTCTTTTGTGATAGCAGGGTCTTATTGTAGACATCAATATTCAGGGCTGAATCAAATCATTCAGACACTTAATCTTCAGAGGTGTTGATCTATCTTTGATAGTCTATGTAGACTTTTCTGTTTATGAATTAATTTTCATGACTGATAAAGGCTATTGTGCAGAGTCGAGTGGGCAGCAATCTGTGGCAAGCTGATCCAACTTTTAGAGTTCATTTTTGGTTTTTTGTCAGAGGTCTTTTTGTATGTTCCATCGGGGATTTCTAAGTTTGACTTTGGTCCAAGATTTATGTGTGAAGTTTTATAAAGACAATGACTCTTTGGTGAATTTGAATGAAATAAAGGATTGCTTTATGTCTCATATATATTGAGTATCATCTTGGTGTCCTTACTTCTATTCTTACATTTATTTCAACAACTGATATGTTCAGAAAAATACATAAAAAGTGAATTTCTAGCAAGCTTTTTGTTGATAAAAGACTAGCCTAAGCACTTGTAATTAATACTTGTGAGTTAGGATATATATTTTTGTTGGCTATAAACATAGGGTGATATTCCCGTCTACTTTACTTTAGCCAAGTAAAGTCTGAAAATTCTTGAGTAAGATCAATTCATATCTTTTCCTCAACACCCCTGTCACCCTTTCTCTTCATAATCACGGCAGAAGGCCTAAGTCGGGTTATTCAAGATTCAATTGCAGACCATACTTTAGCTGGGTTACCCTTGCATGACATCGATCCTCTGGTCTCCCATAGTCAATTCATTGATGACACCTTGATGGGCTCCCCCATGGTCCAAGAGGCCCACAAAATCCTCTTCATCCTTCAAACCTTTTGCAATTCCTTGGGAATGGACATAAATAAAGACAAGTCCCAGATCTTATTTTTTAACACCTCGATCCTAGTCCAACTTCACATAACATCGATCCTGGGTTTCACTCGAAGCTCCCTTCCATCCAAATATCTAGGTATTCCCTTCCTAGACAAGACCCTTTGAAACAACTCTTGGGAAGGCCTTCTCGCCTCCTTTATGAAAATAATTGCCTCTTGGACCTTTTGCACACTCAACCTCCCCAATCACCTTATCCTCCTCAAGTATTTCATGCAAGCCCTGCCAATCTACACCTTCTCGACCTTAGCCACTCCAAGTTTCATCCTCAATGCTACCAGAACCTTGTAAAGAAATTTTTTGTGGAAGAGGCGCAAGACCGAAAAAAAAATGGCTCTGATCAGCTGGGAAAATATTTGCAAACTTAAATCACAAGGAGGTCCCAGGCTATGGGATCCGACAAATATGAATAAAGTCTTGAGCGCCAAAATCAGGTGAAGATGGCTCAAGCGACCCCAATATATCTGGGCCAAGCTTTGGAGGAGAAAGCATGAGCCAAGCATTGTCGAAAAGAACCTCATCAAATGGAACGAGAATACTCCAAGGTCTTTAATTTGGACAACAACCAAGCATAACCATATTTTGGTGGTCAATCATGCCTTTTGGGAAGTCTGTAACGGAAAATCAAATTCATTCTGGAATGACTCGTGGCAGTAGTTTCCCGTTCTAGCACAAGATTCCCTGGCTGACACCTTCCTCATCCCAGCTACCCAAGTAGGACTGACAAAAGTAGCAGACTATTGGCAAGAGAATCCACCTAGAGCCACAGGAAAAACTTGTAAATCCTCCAGAAGTGACCTTCATCTTGCAGAGCACGTGGATCTACAACCTTGGTACAATCTGATTAATGCTAGGAAAATTCAAATCCTTTAGGGAGAGGACATATTACAATGGGGGCACTCATCATGGGGCATATTCAACATCTAAGAAGCTTACAATATCAAGGTGGACCACTACCCCAACCCTCATGAGAAGGTCTGGATGAAAATATGGTCAAACAGGCATTGGTTGAAAATTAGTACCTTCCTATGGCTGGTGGCTCATAGAAGTATTCTCACTTGGGACAATCTCATGAAGTGGGGATTCACAGGGCCATCTATATGTCCTCTTTTCTTGAGGGAAGCGGAAATGAAAAATCATTTGCACAATATATGCTCCTATAGATCCCAAGTCTGGGATCAATGTTCCACAGTCATGCATACGTCAGATCGCAAGCACGAGGGCCTCAGGGAAACCATATAAGAATGGCGAGATATAGCATTCCAATCTCCCATTCTTAATCACATCTAGCAGCTACTCCCAGGGTTCGTCCTCTAGCAAATTTGGAAAGAGAGGAATAGACGTATCTTCGTATCAACACAGAGAGACTAGAAAATTATTTGGACTCAAGTTTGCAACAATATTAGAGAAGCCATTAGTCTGCAGCCATGGAAAGAAACAGATCTGAAATTTCCTACACACGAATAAAGCATCTTGGACAGTTGGAATGTCACCTCAAATCCCTTTTCCACCAAAAATCCTTAGTGCTCCCAAATCAAAGGCAACCCCTCTCTTTGGTCTCCTCCGCCTACAGGATTCATCAAGTTAAACTTCGATGGTGCCTCAAAAGGAAATCCAGGTGTAGCAGGTTTTGGTGTGGTCTTCCGCAATAGACATGAAGTTTTGCTCATCTCAACGGGCAATTTGGGTCATACCAAAAACAACGCGACATAGATACGGGGTCTCACAAAAGGTCTACAGATAGCTCTAGCTTAGGGATACCACCAACTGATTGTGGAAGGGGACTCAAAATTAATTCTCAATCTCCTTGGCAAAATTCTTAATGGAGCGGACCTCGAAAAAATCTCACCCTCCTGGTGTCTCTCCTCCGGGTTCAGCACCATCGCAGCTCTCATTCAACCTCAACAAGCTCTCATCCCTTCATAAGTAAAATGGAAAGCTAATCAGATTGCGGATGATTTATCCAATATTGGAGTTGCCTTAGAGGGACCAGACCTTCTCTACATGGCCTCCACCCACATGGAGCATCCGATCGTCCAAATATGCATTAACAAGGCTCTCACTATAGACGACCCCTCGGATCAGGTGTTAGTTGAGCACATATGTCAATATGGAAGGGACGATGCCTGCCAACATAGTTGTTGAGGACAAGTTGCAGGTGTATTGCTTTGAGTCAAGTGCTCAACTTTGGACTTCATCGAACGTTTGGATAAGGTAGGCTCTTTATATTGTCTTGTTAGTATATTTGTTTATATAACATACTCGAGATTAGAGTTGATTTCTGCAGTCATTTTCGTCTATTGTGGTTTACCCCATGCCATAGAGAGATTTTCCTCATAATAGAATTAATGACCATACTGGGGATAAAATCTTCTTTTCAAGGTTTGGAGTGTTTTTCTCCTTTGATTGCTCTCGTTTATATTGAGTTTCTTGTCGTATGATTGTTTGACAACCTCTGTTCATTCTGAGTCTATGTTTCTTAGCCTTATCCTTAACATGGCAGTGTTTTAATAAATATACGTGGGTTTTTGCATGACAGTCGCGTACATACGCATCCTGTCCTTCTATCAGAGGTGTATATACACAGTTTTCTCCTAAACAATCATGTAAATCATTCTTGTATGCTTGGTTGTTGAGTTTGATGTTTGCTGGGTAAGTTTTGATGGTTGTTGAGTCTTCTTAGGTCTCTGTTATGACTGTTAAGTGCCCGCAGACTAATAGGAAACCTTTCTTTGGTTGAATTTTCAGGCGATGCCTTTCTCATCATCCTTTTCATTGATTGTCCTTGCATCTTGGGCTGGGTGTTTACTTCTTGATATCCTACTTGGTTTATCTCTGATTGCATTCAATAGAATCTCTATATCAAGTTGTTGTTCAATCCTTTCATTTTCATTCTTTTATATTGAAAATACAAAAATATTAAACATTTTGCATTGTTGGCATTTGATCTTTTGGGTTCTTATAATTGATCTTAGTACAAGAATGGAAAATTGCATCTTATTTTGAATTGCATAATTAAATTGAAAATTGCATTTTGAAAAGCTTATCATATATTGGGAATTGATGTTAGGACTTTGCATTTTATTTATATTCATTTATTTTACTTGTTGAGTCATAACATCATCAGTTTCACTACCGCACCTTTATGAGTAAGAAAGGCCACTAAAAGCAATGCTAATAATTTAAAATTGATTAGAAACGATTTTATTTTCTAGGGTGCACAAACTAGCTTAGGATTTAGAGCCTTGGAATAGGATTTTGTGAGTAAACTTCTCCAAGGCTATTAAATCAACTAGTGCATCAAGTTGTTCGCGAGGGCCAACTTGATCCTCTTCCCAAAGGATCCCAGATGAGGTAACCCTAGGAGAGTCGTCGACTCCAACTATCGGCCATGTACGATCCATACTAGATCTAACCAACTACCCACTCTACCTTCTCTATGTTCTTGACAGCCCATCTTTCTTTGTCTCTATAGAGTTTTTCAGTGGCATGTTCCGGTCCTATTCCCCATTACTGAGAAAAATAAGCCACCGGTTTGGGTAAAAGATACTATCATTACCACCTAGACGATCAGACATCCAACCTGTAATCGCAACGACCCAATTGCAAGAGCAGAGCTCTACCAAGTGGAGCATACATGAACAAATTTTTACTTTTTCTTCCTATGATTTTCCCTGGCGCAGCTGGGCTATCCTGGACTTGAACCAGAGACCTCGCCCGTGAATTAAATCCTCACACCTGCGATACTATCCAATCCACTAATGGGAAGAGAATCAATAGATTCTTTTTCAGGAGCGATTCATCCTTCCCGAACGCAGCATACAACTTCCTCTCCATTGTACTGCGCTCTCCAAGTGTGCTTGTTCCCTTTCCTTTTCTTTTTATTTCCTCATTGAGCCAACGGTGAGCAAGTGGAAATAACTTTTTATAAGAAAAGGAGGCGTTGAAAGACCCTCCTGGCCCAACCCCGGGACACTCCAAGATCCTTTTTCGAACCTGCTTTGCTCCCATCGTTAGGAGATGGATAAAGACATCTCCATTGTACTGATCCAAGGGTCGTTCGTAGTGGGGGGTCGACGACCAAGGAGTTATTTTCATTTACACCAACCATTCTTCTATTCTTATGACTAGATCCAATCTATTGGGCCCTGCAGAAAATGAATTGATAGAATTTTATTTTCACGTTATTCCTTTAGGGAATAATGAGGAAATCCTATCGATTGTTGTTTCCTACGGACCTCCAGGAAATGCATGAAAAGGCTCGAATGGTACGATCCCTCCGTCACCCTACCTAGAATGAAAAGGGTGATC
>SNQJ01S0052165.1:45882-57369 GCA_010110895.2 Picea sitchensis | reverse complement strand
CATTCTCCAATGATTTGGGTTCCCAAAGGAGAACCTCATGTTGAATGTTATCCTTTAAAGTTCAAATGAAGACATCAATCAGGTGCGCATCTGGAATATTCGTTACCATTATATTCAATCTTTGGAATTTCTCAATATGATCCGCAACTAAACCCTTTTTCTTGAGATTTATCAATTGGCTGAAGAAGGTATTGTTCTTTGTATCCTCACAGTGTGCTATCATTTATTCCATGAAAATTGTCCAAGTGACAAGTGATTTGCGAGAATAAATCCATCGATACCACACAAATTGATTTGGTTCTAAATATAAGGACACAATCCATACTTTTTATGTGTGTGGAACATCATGTAGATCAAGGAACTGCTCCATCTGGAGTATCCATGTGATTGGATCCTTTCCATCAAACTTCCTCATATTGATATTAGGAAAGTGGTTGGTCTTCAACCCAAAGATGGAATTTCTCTAGTCTTGATTCATCTTGCTTGTGTCCTCATCATGAATTTCATGGGATACATTGTCACTTTCAGGTGGCATCTCTATTAGCAACTTTTTCAACCCTTCCATGATCTCCCCTTTTAATCCATCCATCTTAGTATCCATCATCCAAATTATCTTTAGTTGAATCCATCATATTTTTTAATTCATCTTTTGTTGTTGCCTTCTTTTGCAAATCATCTATGCCCCTGTGCATTTCTTCACCTTCATCAAGAGTCCAAGTAGGATTGTCTGAGGACTTATTTGGTTTAGAAGTTCCCTTTTTTGGTGGCATGTTGGCCAGGTATCATTGCAAGGTAGGAATTCCTAATTGGCTTAGGAAGAGGTCCTCACAGACAAGGGAGTGTCAGGTGCTATAGCCCTCTAATATACGTGCGCGGTCCAACAATAGTACTTGGCCCAATATCTCAGGGAACTAACTAAGGAGGCTTGACCATGCCCTTATCCGTATTATTCGACTACCCAGATACTAGAGAGTGATCTTCCTGAGTGTTGTTCTTGGTGTATTATAGAAAAAAGATGACCAAATGGTTTACTCCGTTGGTCTCAGGATTCTAGGGGGTCTCCTGATATATGCCAGGTACATGGGAGCTAAAATCCATAGTAGTGTTGTCTAATGTGCAACCATTCAAAAGGGGCCTTCCGATATACTCTAGGTACGTGGAAGAACCACATTGTCCTTGGGTTGTAGTACTGACAAGTAACGACAACTCCTACGTTTAGAGATGTCGGAATATGTCTGTACCTAAAAATCCCTAAGATTATCCCAAATTTATGTGATACTCCTTTATCCCACTTTATTCCACTTTTTGAATCACCCTAATTCGATATTCTAGTCAAAAGATATATAAATTTCCCCAAAAAAGGAAAAATGCACCTTTTAAAACCCTGATTTGGAGACTGTTCTGCTAACCGACCTTTCTTTTGTTGTAGCTCTGTAATTTCGGCCCTTTTGATTCTAAAATTTCGGCCCGAGGTAGCCTGATATGTTATTGGACGTATGGGTTGACCCAAGTTCTACCTTAGTTCTCCAACAAAATCCTTATCACCATCGGCCCTTCAAGTAAATGAGAAGGCTACACCACGCACAGAGTGCACAACACGGTCTAACCCGAGATGGTTTATGGGTGAATGCAGGAAATAGTTGACTGCAGTCATGAAAGGGATTAGGGTTGTTTTTATTACTTCTATTTCTACTTAACCATTCATTCTATTACAATATTTATCAAATCCATTCACTCATTCATAACATTCATTCTGCATATTTATTATAGTGTGCACTGTAAGTAAAACCATTCATTAATCTATCTAACCATTCGATCATAACTGCAGAAATGGTAAATACATTTAGACACATTGCACATAGATTTTTACCATGGTTCACCCCCCCTTGGGGCTACATCCATGAAGAACTTATACTTCTTTTTTATTCATCAAAAGGTCATTGTGTGAATTACATCATGGGATAATAGAGAGTAGTGAGGCAGACCATGATCACACCAAGATCCACAGCTTGCGACCTAACCCTCAACTAAACCTCCATATTGACTCCATCTAGCTTTACAATTCTCAAATTAGACTTCAACTAAAAAAGGTTCTTCAAAATAGTTCTCTCCAAAAGATATGACAAAGATTATATCGATTGATAGCTTCCTCACTATACCTTATACCTCTTCTATTTATACTACAAAAATGGGCTAAAAACCCTTACAATACATTCCAAAACCCTAACCCTTACATGGATAGGTTTGTCCACATCTGCATCAGATTTCTACAAATCCTGTCTTGCGCGCTGCTTTTCCTCAAAATGTGGCACATTCTCCTTATTGGTCCAATCTTCCTCATTTGTTGTGTTGTTCTCCCAAAAATTCTTTCTCCAACAGGCCCCCAACACTAACATGTGGCTCGTCCCAAGCCACTCAAACTTAGTTTACCTTCTGCAGTGCTACCTCGAGCGCATGGAACTTCTTTTCCAACTCTGTCGCTTTCTCCTTAGCCTGTGTGCTCTTTCCTGTTAATGTCTCCAAAACCTTTGTTGTCATGTGTTCTGTCAACACTTCTCTACTTTCTGCATACACCTATTCTAAGCTAGATTTCTCCTCTTGCAGTTCTTCTATCATGCCTTTGGCTTGTTGCTGAAATGGCTCCAACTGATACTGCCTTGTTTATTTATCCTTTGTGTGGCCTTTACTTTTATTTACAAATTCTTCAGCTCCTACATGACCTTCAATCTCAGGGATATGGCCATGGTCTTCTGCCTCTTCTTTAAGTCCTAAATCACAACGTTCAACTTTTCCTCTCTCTTCTCTAACTACTGGATCTTCTCATCTTCTTCCATGTTGGTCCAAATATGTGCAGTTCTCTCATATAATTTTGCCACTTTTTTTATCTTCTGTGCTATGCTATCTATGTGCGCAGTATCCTCCTGCTCTCTTTGTTCCCTTGCTTCTGGAGGTGTGCTCAGAGTTAGTTTTTTTGTTAAGTCCGCTATCTCTTGTTTGTATTTATCCATTGTCTACAAAATCTTCTGTATCTTCTCTTCTTCTGTTACCTCCAGTATCGACACACAGTCTAGTATGCTTCGATATACTTCTGCAAGTTGCTTTTCTAGTTTATTTACACGTTGCTTCTCCTCCTCCTTTTCTAGCGTTATATGTTCACAAGTCACTTGCAAAATCTCCTTAACCTCTTGATCAAGTGCTAGGTTGGTGGCATTCACCCTAGCTCTAGACTGAACCTCCTGCATTATGCTTGCTTGTAACCCATATAGTTCCTTTGTCAGTATGTTTTCCAAAACCAACTCCACTTGTTCTATGTCCTTCACTTGTTTCTGTGTTATATTCTCATTTACTGGCAACATTTTTGGTGTGACCTTGAACCTATCACTTCTCTTCATTACTGTTTGCACTGTCTCTCCTTGTTCTTTCTACGATGGTGCCTCCTGTACTTTTTCTTTCTGCTGCGCTGTAGGATGATGCATTGTATTTAGCTGCATCCTTTGTACAATGTCATGAAATTCTATTAGCTTTTCCATAATCTGCTCTCATTGTGCCTCTACTAAAAGTAGTGCATTTTCCCCTCTATCATGTACTTTATCTACAATGAATTATGCATAATCTTCTGTAATGGTAAGTACTAGAGGGTTCTTATGATAATTCATCTTATTCCTTATTTCTCCCTCCTGTGTTCTAGTCATATTCTTCGGTGGGGTTAAGGTCTATGCCTCAATTTTATTCTTTTATTCTTCCTCATCTTGTACTTCCTTTGTAAAAGAGATGTCCCCCTTCTCGCCATCCCCTTTCACTTCTTCCCTCAACATGGTATCTTTCTTTCTTGGCTTCTTTCTTGCTGCGCTACTTCCTGAGGCTTGACATGACAACTGAAGAAGAAAAACCAGTCCAACAATAGTACTCGGCCCAATATCTCAGGGCACTAGCTAAGGAGGCTTGACCATGCCCTTAGCTGTATTATTCGACTACCTAGATACTAGAGAGTGATCTTCCTGAGTGTTGTTCTTGGTGTATTATAGCAAAAAGATGACCAAATGGTTTACTTAGTTGGTCTAAGGATTCTAGGGGGTCTCCTGATATATGCTAGGTACATGGGAGCTAAAATCCATAGTAGTGTTGTCTAATGTGCAACCATTCGAAAGGGGCCTTCTGATATACTCTAGGTACATGGAAGAACCACATTGTCCTCGGGTTGTAGTACTGACAAGTAACGACAACTTCTACATTTAGAGACGTCAGAATACGTCTGTACCTAAAAATCCCTAAGATTATCCCAAATTTATGTGATACTCCTTTATTCCACTTTTTGAATCACCCTAATTGGATATTCTAGTCAAAAGATATATAAATTTCCCAAAAAAAGGAAAAACGCACCTTTTAAAACCCTGATTTGGAGACTGTTCTGCTAACTGACCTTTCTTCTGTTGTAGCTCTGTAATTTCGGCCCTTTTGATTCTAAAATTTTGGCCCGAGGTAGCCTGATATGTTATTGGATGTATGGGTTGACCCAAGTTCTACCTTAGTTCTCCAACAAAACCCTTATCACCATCAACCCTTCAAGTAAATGAGAACGCTACACCGCACACAAAGTGCACAACACAGTCTAACCTGAGATGGTTTATGGGTGAATGCAGGAAATAGTTGACTGCAGTCATGAAAGGGATTAGGGTTATTTTTATTACTAGTACTTCTACTTAACCATTCATTCTATTACAATATTTATCAAATCCATTCACTCATTCATAACATTCATTCTGCATATTTATTCTAGTGTGCACTGTAAGTAAAACCATTCATTCATCTATCTAACCATTCGATCATAACTGCATAAATGGTAAATAAATTCAGCCACATTGCACATAGATTTTTACCATGGTTCACCCCCCCTTGGGGCTACATCCATGAATATCTTATACTTATTTCTTATTCATCAAAAAGGCATTGTGTGAATTACATTATAGGATAATATAGAGTAGTGAGGTGGACCGGGATCACACCAAGATACATAGCTTGCAACCTAACCCTCAGCTAAACCTCCATATTGACTCCATCTAGCTTTACAACTCTCAAATCAGACTTCAACTAAAAAAGGTTCTTCAAAATAGTTCTCTACAAAAGATATGACAAAGATTAGATTGATAGATAGCTTCCTCACTATACCTTAGACCTCTTCTATTTATACTACAAAAATGGGCTAAAAACCCTTACAATACATTCCAAAACCCTAACCCTAACATAGATAGGTTTGTCCACATTTGCATCGGATTTCCGCAAATCCTGTCTTGTGCGCTGCTTTTCCTCAAAATGTGGCACATTCTCCTTATTGGTCCAATCTTCCTCATTTGTTGTGTTGTTCTCCCAAAAATGCTTTCTCCAACAGGCCCCCAACACTAACATGTGGCTCGTCCCAAGCCACTCAGACTTAGTTTACCTTCTGCAGTGCTACCTCGAGCGCATGGAACTTCTTTTCCAACTCTGTCGCTTTCTCCTTAGCCTGTGTGCTCTTTCCTGTTAATGTCTCCAAAACCTTTGTTGTCATGTGTTCTGTCAACACTTCTCTGCTTTTTGCATACACCTATTCTAAGCTAGATTTCTCCTCTTGCAGTTCTTCTATCATGCCTTTGGCCTGTTGCTGAAATGGCTCCAACTGATACCGCCTTGTTTATTTCTCCTTTGTGCAGCCTTTACTTTTATTTACAAATTCTTTAGCTCCTACACGACCTTCAATCTCAGGGAAATGGCCATGGTCTTCTGCCTCTTCTTTAAGTCCTGAATCACAACGTTCAACTTTTCCTCTCTCTTCTCTAGCTGCTGGATCTTCTCATCTTCTTCCATGTTGGTCCAAATATGTGCAGTTCTCTCATATAATTCTGCCACTTTTTTTTATCTCCTGTGCTATGCTATCTATGTGCGCAGTATCCTCCTGCTCTCTTTGTTCCCTTACTTTTGGAGGTGTGCTCGGAGTTAGTTTTTTTCTTAAGTCCATTATCTCTTGTTTGTATTTATCCATTGTCTACAAAATCTTATGTATATTCTCTTCTTCTGTTACCTCCAGTATCGACACACAGTCTAGTATGCTCCGATATACTTCTGTAAGTTGCTTTTCTAGTTTATTTACATGTTGCTTCTCCTCCTCCTTCTCCAGCATTATATGTTCACAAGTCACTTACAAAATCTCCTTAACCTCTTGGTCAAGCGCTAGGTTGGTGGCATTCACCCTAGCTCTAGACTGAACCTCCTGCATCATGCTTGCTTGTAACCCATATAGTTCCTTCATCAGTATGTTTTCCAAAACCAACTCCACTTGTTCTATGTCCTTCACTAGTTTCTGCATTATATTCTCATTTACTGGCAACATTTTTGGTGTGACCTTGAACTTGTCACTTCTCTTCATTACTGTTTGCACTGTCTCTCCTTGTTCTTTCTACGTTGGTGCCTCCTGTACTTTTTCTTTTTGCTGCGTTGTAGGATGATGCGTTGTATTTAGCTGCATCCTTTGTACAATGTCATGAAATTCTACTAGCTTTTCCATAATCTGCTCTCGTTCTGCCTCTACTAAAAGTAGTGCATTTTCCCCTCTATACTGTACTTTATCTGCAATGAATTATGCATTGTATTCTATAATGGTAAGTACTGGAGGGTTATTATGATACTTCATCTTATTCCTTATTTCTCCCTCCTACGTTCTAGTCATATTATTCGGTGGGGTTAAGGTCTGTGCCTCAATTTTATTCTTTTATTCTTCCTCATCTTGTACTTCCTTTGTAAAAGAGATGTCCCCCTTCTTTCCATCCCCTTTCACTTCTTCCCTCAACATGGTATCTTTATTTCTTGGCTTCTTTCTTGCTACGCTACTTCCCAAGGCTTGACATGACAACTGAAGAAGAAAAACCAGTTAACCAACAAGTGATTAGTGGTAGAATATTTTTTCTTAGAAGTGGGTCTAGTAGTAGAAGTTCAAGTTCAACCAGTAGTAGTCAAGTATCTATACCGCGTAGAGGTGGTAGTTCAAAAAATTTCACAATGGCAGGACAAGATCCAACTATCAGGTTGCCAGAATTCCTAGGGGATGGGTCAGATGATCCAAAAAAGCATTTTTTCATTTGTGAGAAGATATGGGCAGAAAAGCATATTATAGATGAGGATACAAAGTTTGCGTAGTTGGAAATCACTTTTAGAGACCGCAAATTAGATTGGTACATGGGTATATCAACAAATAATCCAATGGGAATTCCTACAACTGTAGTAGACGTGAAGAGGCAGTTAATACATGAATTTCAAAAGACAAGTTCAAAAGATTAGTTTATGAACGAAATGATAGAGATCAAGTATAAACCAGGAGAATCATCCTAGGAAGTGGACCAGAAGTTCAAGAGGCTAAAAGGTAAGTTAAGGTACACTATTAATGATACCAAACATAGGCATTTTTTTGTTAATTTTATGTTTCCACACTTGAAGTATCCTTTGAGACAACAAAAATTCCAAAGTCGGGGTGAGGCCCTGCGGGTAGCCTTACAACTAGAGGAAAACTAGTACAAGCATACAGATCTAGCTGTGGAAGAGAGGAAGCAATATTTTAAGAACTTAACATTCCAGTTGAATCAGAACAAAGGCAAGGAGAAAAGATAAGATGTCTGGTGTACAATGTGCAGGATGGAAGGCCATCACAAGAACGAGTGTCCATTATATTCAAATTATATTGGAGTGGGTATGTCAAACCCTTTAGCTTCAGGAGGACCATGGTGCGATATTTGAAAAACACATGGGCATGATCCCTATCATTTCCCCCTAATGCAGAAGTTCCAGACAGTACCGATGAGTATATTTTGTAACTTTTGTAAGTCAATTGGACATGAAGACAAGGACTATAGAACCTTGGAGATGATGAAAGAAATTATTACAAATACATACTAGGTGCAGGATGAACATGTAACAGGATAATATGCACAACATCTGTAGTATAACACTATGCAACATCCACAATACAATCTCGCGCAACATTTTGCAACACAACCACAATATAATGAGAAACAATTTCAAGGGAAACAATAGTATAATCCTGCACAATAGTGTGTAGCACCACAAAAGTACAATAACCCATAGCCGTAGTATAACCAAGGACCCAAGTATAACACACCATGCAGAGATAATCAGGGAAACAGAGGAGGCTTCAAAGGAGGAGGTTGTGGAGGAGGTCGAGGACCCGTAGTGTATAATAACTATAAGAAACTAGGGAACTATGCAAGATACTTCCCACAACCACCTATGACATGTATGTATTGTCACGTAGTAGACCATGAAACAAAATACTACCCAACATTGTTGATAAAAACACATGACAAGATGAACCAGACCAATCAGAACATGCAATGGATTGGGGTGGAAAATAGAGAAGAGGACGAGTAGAAGATTACCATAGTGACTTGAGGTGGAGCTAAGACAAGAGAAGATGCAGCCAATAAGGATTAGGACCAGTACCGGTGGGTTAGGAAGAATACAACACTGGAACAAAATTTTGATGCACGCAAAGAGAAAGAAATATTCAAGGAAGCTAGACAAAAGATCTTGAAGGAAAACATTGTGTCCACTTTAGGAATGAAGCCACTAGATGAGATACCATTCTATGACATGCATTCATTATTCAATCAGACCAATCAGACCAATAAGATTCAACGCAGAGCAGGAACACTAATATGAGGAGAAATAAGAGGGATTTGGACAACCTCAAGAACATATAGACAAATTTTTGGCTCAATGGAGATTAGTACCACCAGAATAATGGCCACACCATTTTATTCACACACTTGAAGTCATTCTAAAGAACTGGTACACAGAACTAGAACAATGCAGAGAAACTACTAACTGGGAAGAGATACAGCAAAGTTTCATAGTTACATTTTCCTTTGAGTATGAAAATCCAGAGATAGATACATCACTGAAATTGGTAAGGGACAAAATATTTGAAGAACCAGAGTTTGAAATAGTCCCAACATATCAGAAGCAGGCTAGATATGTAGTTAAACAATTTCTACACTTTTATCATGTCACAGAGGAAGACTATCCAGCAAAATATAATCCACGCAATATACAGATCCCATAAGTAGAAGGTGAAAGGGAAGTAGAAGGCCCCAAACTAGATTCAAATGATTATGCTGCACCATTAAAGATCAAGAAAGTTAACATTGGAACTACAAAAAACCCAAAGATGGCAAGTATTGGAGATTATTGGGATAATCAGACAGTAGAGAGGATCGCAAAATTACCGCGCGAGTATAGTGACTTATTCCCAACAACTTTCTCAAAGATGAAGGGGTTAGTAGGAGAGATGGGAGATATGAAGATACCTTTAAAGACAGAAGAAATACCTATTATACATAGGCCTTACAGATTGAATCCAATATACAAAGAGAAGGTGAAGACATAAATTGACAATATGCTAGAAGCGAGTGTCATAGAACCTGTAGAATAGTCAGAATGGATCAGTCCTATGGTGGTGCAAGAAAAGATGCAAGGAGGGATCATGATTTGCATAGATTTGAGA
Organism: Picea sitchensis; assembly: GCA_010110895.2. Classification (NCBI taxonomy): domain Eukaryota; kingdom Viridiplantae; phylum Streptophyta; class Pinopsida; order Pinales; family Pinaceae; genus Picea; species Picea sitchensis. Next base: position 47,822 of record SNQJ01S0052165.1, on the reverse strand, counting down.
AAATTGAAGGATGCTTGCCTACATGATCCTTTTCCTACCCCATTTACAGATGAAGTTTTGGATAATGTTGGAGGACAAGAAGCTTATTCTTTTACAGATGGATTTTCAGGTTATAATTAGATAAGGATTGCACCTGATTATAGAGACAATACAACATTTTCTATAGAGTGGGGATCATTTCAGTATACAGTGATGCCATTTGGATTGAAGAATGCACCAACAATTTTTCAATGGCAGTAGTAGTAGCTTTTAAGGACTTTATTCACAATTTTTTGGAGGTTTACTTGGATGATTGGACAATGTTCATTTTGTTGAAGGATCATGTTGAAGTATTAAGGTTGCTGTTAGACAAATGCAAACAATGTCAGATCTCATTAAATATTAATAAGTGTATTTTCAACACACCTTTTGGCATTTTGTTAGGGCGTGTGTTGTGTAAACAAGGTCTATTGGTTGATCCTACTAAATTTGTTGTTATAGTTAACTTACCACAACCAAAGTCAGTGCGCCAGTTGAAGAGTACATTGGGCGATACAAGATATTATAGAAAGTTCATAAGAGGATATGCATAGATCACTACCCCAATGGAGAAGTTGTTGAAGAAGGACACTAAGTATCAGTGGAATGATGAATGCCAGCAAAGTCTGGATATTTTAAAGGAAAAGATGGTTACTGTGCCAATTCTAGCTTTCTCAGATTGGTTAAAGGAATTTCATGTGCATGTGGATGCATCTACAATTGCATTAGGAGCAGTATTAACCCAACCAGGAGAAGGTGATATAGATCACCCTATTGCTTTTGCAAGTAGGAAGTTGTCATATTTAGAGAAGAACTACAATACTACAGAAAGAGAAGGTCTAACTATGGTTTATGCTTTGCAGAAATATAAACATTACTTGTCGGGACAACACTTCAATATGTTTACATATCATTCATCTCCGATATACTTAGTTAATAAGCCAGTGTTGGGGGGAAGGATATGCAGATGGCTATTATTATTTCAGGAATTTGACTTTGAAGTTGTGGTGAAGCCTGGAATATTGAATGTAGGACCATATCACTTATCCAAGATAATAAATGGACAAGAGCCCAGTAACTTGGAAGACAACTTTCCAGATGCACAATTATTTTTAGTATATATAGTTGATGAGTATTTTGTTGGTATTATCGATTTTTTGAGTATAAGATTTGCATCAAGAAAATTTACTAATGTGCAGAAGAAAAAATTGGTAGTTAGAGCTATAGATTATCAGTTGATTGTAGGTCATTTATACAAACTAAGATCAGACAACATCTTGAGAAGATGTGTGATGAAGCATGAAAGACCCATTATTTGGGCAGAGACACATGAAGTAATTACAGGAGGAAACTATGTAGGAAAAGATATCGCGCAGAAGGTATTATGTGCAGGATTATGGTGGCAAACAGTGCACAATGATTCAAAGGAATAATTTCAGAAGTGTTATGTTTGTCAAAGAGTTGGGAAGCCATCTAGGAGGGATTAGATGCCACTGAGACCACATTTTACTTTATAAGTGTTCAATAAATTGGAAATAGATTTTGTAGGTCCAATTAATCCACCAACAAGAATATCAGGGGCCATATACATTATAGGGGAATAATACTTAACCTGATGGGCTGAGGCAACACTAGTGAAGGATTGTAGTGTAGATACTGCAATGCTCTTTTCTATTTGAAAATGTAGTGACAAGGTTTGGATGTCCAAGAATATTGATGAGTGATCACATGACTCACTTTATTAACAGTATAATTAAGGAAATTCTTGAATAATTTAATATACACCATGAGAAGAGTACTCCTTATCACCCTCAAGCAAATGGAATAATGGAAGCTTTCTACAAGATTTTAGAGAATGCCTTAACCAAGATTTGTAATGTGAACAGAGATGATTGGGATTTGAAGGTACCAACAATACTTTG
>SNQJ01S0052165.1:21671-36435 GCA_010110895.2 Picea sitchensis | reverse complement strand
TCTAGTAGCCATAGCCAAATTTTTACTTTCAACATTTCTCGCCACCTTGAATGCATTCTCCAATGATTTGGGTTCCCAAAGGAGAACCTCATGTTGAATGTTATCCTTTAAAGTTCAAATGAAGACATCAATCAGGTGCGCATATAGAATATTCGTGACCATTATATTCAATCTTTGGAATTTCTCAATATGCTCTGCAACTGAACCCTTTTTCTTGAGATTTATCAATTGGCTGAAGAAGGTATTGTTCCTTGTATCCTCATAGTGTGCTATCATTTATTCCGTGAAAATTGTCCAAGTGACAAGTGATTTGCGAGAATAAATCCATCGATACCACACAAATTGATTCGGTTCTAAATATAAGGACACAATCCACACTTTTTGTGTGTGTGGAACATCATGTAGATCAAGGAACTGCTCCATCTGGAGTATCCATGTGATTGGATCCTTTCCATCAAACTTCCTCATATTGATATTAGGAAAGTGGTTGGTCTTCAACCCAAAGCCAAAATTTCTCCAGTCTTGATTCATCTTCCTTGTGTCCTCATCATGAATTTCATGGGATACATTGTCACATTCAGGAGGCATCTCTATTAGCAACTTTTTCAACCCTTCCATGATCTCCCCTTTTAATCCATCCATCTTAGTATCCATCATCCAAATTATCTTCAGTTGAATCCATCATATTTTTTAATTCATCTTTTGTTGTTGCCTTCTTTTGTAAATCATCTATGCCCCTGTGTATTTCTTCACCTTCATCAAGAGTCCAAGTAGGATTGTCTGAGGACTTATTTGGTCTAGAAGTTCCCTTTTTTGGTGGCATGTTGGCCAAGTATCACTGCAAGGTAGGAATTCCTAATTGGCTTAGGAAGAGGTCCTCACAGACAAGGGAGTGTCAGGTGCTATAGCTCTCTAATATACGTGCGGGGTCCAACAATAGTACCCGACCCAATATCTCAGGGCACTAACTAAGGAGGCTTGACCATGCCCTTAGCCGTATTATTCGACTACCCAGATACTAGAGAGTGATCTTCCCGAGTGTTGTTCTTGGTGTATTATAGAAAAAAGATGACCAAATGGTTTACTCAGTTGGTCTCAGGATTCTAGGGGGTCTCCTGATATATGCCAGGTACATGGGAGCTAAAATCCATAGTAGTGTTGTCTAATGTGAAACCATTCGAAAGGGGCCTTCCGATATACTCTAGGTACGTGGAAGAACCACATTGTCCCCGAGTTGTAGTACTGACAAGTAACGACAACTCCTACGTTTAGAGACATCGGAATACGTCCATACCTAAAAATCCCTAAGATTATCCCAAATTTATGTGATACTCCTTTATCCCACTTTATCCACTTTTTGAATCACCCTAATTGGATATTCTAGTCAAAATATATATAAATTTCCAAAAAAAGGGAAAAACGCACCTTTTAAAACCCTGATTTGGAGACTGTTCTGCTAACCGACCTTTCTTTTGTTGTAGCTCTGTAATTTCAACCCTTTTGATTCTAAAATTTTGGCCCGAGGTATCCTGATATGTTATTGGACATATGGGTTGACCCAAGTTCTACCTTAGTTCTCCAACAAAACCCTTATCACCATCGACCCTTCAAGTAAATGAGAAGGCTACACCGCGCACAGAGTGCACAACACAGTCTAACCCGAGATGGTTTATGGGTGAATGCAGGAAATAGTTGATTGCAGTCATGAAAGGGATTAGGGTTGTTTTTATTACTTCTATTTATACTTAACCATTCATTCTATTACAATATTTATCAAATCCATTCACTCATTCATAACATTCATTCTGCATATTTATTCTAGTGTGCACTGTAAGTAAAACCATTCATTCATCTATCTAACCATTCGATCATAACTACAGAAATGGTAAATACATTCAGACACATTGCACATAGATTTTTACCATGGTTCACCCCCTCTTGGGGCTACATCCATGAAGATCTTATACTTCTTTCTTATTCATCAAAAAGGATTTGCCTGAATTACATCATAGGATAATAGAGAGTAGTGAGGCGGACCAGGATCACACCAAGATCCACAACTTGCGACCTAACCCTCAGCTAAACCTCCATATTGACTCCATCTAACTTTACAACTCTCATATCAAACTTCAACTAAAAAAGGTTCTTCAAAATAGTTCTCTCCAAAAGATATGACAAGGCTTAGATCGATCGATAACTTCCTCACTATACCTTAGACCTCTTCTATTTATACTACAAAAATGGGCTAAAAACCCTTACAATACATTCCAAAACCCTAACCCTAACACAGATAGGTTTGTCCACATCTGCATCGGATTTCCACAAATCCTGTCGCGTGCGCTTCTTTTCCTCAAAATGTGGCACATTCTCCTTATTGGTCCAATCTTCCTCATTTGTTGCGTTGTTCTCCCAAAAATGCTTTCTCCAACAGGCCCCCAACATTAACATGTGGCTCGTCCCGAGCCACTTAGACTTAGTTTACCTTCTACAGTGCTACCTCGAGCGCATGGAACTTCTTTCCAACTCTGTCGCTTTCTCCTTAGCCTGTGTGCTCTTTCCTGTTAATGTCTCCAAAACCTGTGTTTTCATGTGTTCTGTCAACACTTCTCTGTTTTCTGCATACACCTATTATAAGCTAGATTTATCCTCTTTCATTTCTTCTATCATGCCTTTGGCCTGTTGCTAAAATGGCTCCAACTGATACTGCCTTGTTTATTTCTCCTCTTGTGCGGCCTTTACTTTTACTTACAAATTCTTCAGCTCCTACACGGCCTTCAATCTCAGGGATATGGCCATGGTCGTCTGCCTCTTCTTTAATTCCTGAATCACAATGTTCAACTTTTCCTCTCTCTTCTCTAGCCGCTGGATCTTCTAATCTTCTTCCATGTTGTTCCAAATATGTGCAGTTCTCTCATATAATTCTGCCACTTTTTTTTATCTCCTGTGCTATGCTATTTACGTGCGCAGTATCCTCCTGCTCTCTTTGTTCCCTTACTTCTGGAGGTGTGCTCGGAGTTAGTTTTTTTGTTAATTCCGCTATCTCTTGTTTGTATTTATCCATTGTCTACAAAATCTTCTGTATCTTCTCTTCTTCTATTACCTCCAATATCGACGCACAGTCTAGTATGCTCCGATATACTTCTGCAAGTTTCTTTTCTAGTTTATTTACGCGTTGCTTCTCCTCCTCCTTCTCCAGCATTATATGTTCACAAGTCACTTGAAAAATATCCTTAACCTCTTGGTCAAGTGATAGGTTGGTGGCATTTGACCTAGCTCTAGACTGAACCTCCTGCATCATGCTTTCTTGTAACCCATATAGTTCCTTCGTCAATATGTTTTCCAAAACCAACTCCACTTGTTCTATGTCCTTCACTAGTTTATGTGTTATATTCTCATTTACTGGCAACATTTTTGGTGTGACCTTGAACCTGTCACTTCTCTTCATTACTGTTTGCACTGTCTCTCCTTGTTCTTTCTACGTTGGTGCCTCTTGTACTTTTTCTTTCTGCTACGCTATAGGATGATGCGTTGTATTTAGCTGCATCCTTTGTACAATGTCATGAACTTCTGCTAGCTTTTCCATATCTTCTCTCGTTGTGCCTCTACTAAAAGTAGTGCATTTTCCCCTCTATCCTGTACTTTATCTGCGATGAATTATGCATCGTCTTTTGTAATGGTAAGTACTGGAGGGTTCTTATGATACTTCATCTTATTCCTTTTTTCTCCCTCCTGCATTCTAGTCATATTCTTCGGTGGGGTTAAGGTCTGGCCCTCAATTTTATTCTTTTATTCTTCCTCATCTTGTACTTCCTTTGTAAAAGAGATGTCCCCCTTCTCGCCATCCCCTTTCACTTCTTCCCTCAACATGGTATATTTATTTCTTGGATTCTTTCTTCCTGCGCTACTTCTCAAGGCTTGACATGACAACTGAAGAAGAAAAACCAGTTAACCAGCAAGTGATTAGTGGTAGAATAATTTTTCTTAGACATGGGTCTAGTAGTAGAAGTGAAAGTTCAACCAGTAGTAGTCAAGTATCTATACCGTGCAGAGGTGGTAGTTCAAAAAAATTCACAATGGCAGGACAAGATCCAACTATCAGGTTGCCAGAATTCCTAGGGGATGGGTCAGATGATCTAGAAAAACATTTTTTCATTTGTGAGAAGATATGGGCAGAAAAGAAGATTATAGACGAGGATACAAAGGTTGCATAGTTGGAAATCACTTTTAGAGACCACACATTAGATTGGTACATGGGTATATAAACAAATAATCCAATGGGAATTCCTACAACTGTAGTAGACGTGAAGAGGCAGTTAATAAATGAATTTCAAAAGACAAGTTCAAAAGACTAGTTTATGAACTAAATGATAGAGATCAAGTATAAACCAGGAGAATCCGCCTGGGAAGTGGACCAGAAGTTCAAGAGGCTAAAAGGTAAGTTAAAGTACACTATTAATGATACCAAACATAGGCATTTTTTTGTTAATTTTATGTTTCCACACTTGAAGTATCCTTCGAGACAACAAAAATTCCAAAGTCAGGGTGAGGCCCTACGGGTAGCCTTACAACTAGAGGAAAACCAATACAAGCATACAGATCCAGTTGTGGAAGAGCGAAAGCAATATTTTAAGAACTTAACATTCCAGTTGAATCAGAACAAAGGAAAGGAGAAAAGATAAGATGTCTGGTGTACAATGTGTAGGATGGAAGGCCATCACAAGAATGAGTGTCCATTATATTCAAAGTATATTGGAGTGGGTATATCAAACCCTTTAGCTTCAAGAGGACCATGGTGCGATATTTGAAAAACACATGGGCATGCTCCCTATCATTTCCCCCTAATGCAAAAGTTCCAGACAATACCGATGAGTATATTTTGTAACTTTTGTAAGTCAATTGGACATGAAGACAAGGACTATAGAACCTTGGAGATGATGAAAGAAATTATTAAAAATACATACCAGGTGCAGGATGAACATGTAACAGGATGATATGCACAACATCTGTAGTATAACACTGTGCAACATCCACAATACAATCTCGCGCAACATTTTGCAACACAACCACAATATAATGAGAAACAATTTCAAGGGAAATAATAGTATAATCCTGCACAATAGTGTGTAGCACCACAAAAGTACAATAACCCGCATCCGTAGTATAACCAAGGACCCAAGTATAACACACCGTCCAGAGATAATCAGGGAAACAGAGGAGGCTTCAAAGGAGGAAGTTGTGGAGGAAGAGGTTTTGGAGGAGGCTGAGGACCCGTAGTGTGTAATAACTGTCAGAAACTAGGGAAATATGCAAGATACTTCCCACAACCACCTATGACATGTATGTATCGTCATGTAGTAGACCATGAAACAAAATACTACCCAACATTGTTGATAAAAACACATGACAAGATGAACCAGACCAATCAGAACATGCAATGGATTGGGGTGGAAAACAGAGAAGAGGACGAGTAGAATATTAACATACTGACTTGAGGTGGAGCTAAGACAGGAGAAGATGCAACCAATAAGGATTAGGACCAGTACTAGTGGGTCAGGAAGAATACAACACTGGAACAAAAGTTTGATGCGCGCAAAGAGAAAGAAATATTCAAGGAATCTAGAAAAAGATCTTGAAGGAAAACATTGTGTCCACTTCAGGAATGAAGCCACTAGATGAGATACCATTCTATGACATGCCTTCATTATTAGATTAGACCAATCTGACCAATAAGATTCAATGCAGAGCAGGGACACAAATATGAGGAGAAATAAGAGGGATTTGGACAACCTCAAGAACATATAGACAAATTTTTGGCTCAATGGAGATTAGTACCACCAGAATAATGGCCACACCATTTTATTCACACACTAGAAGTCATTCTAAAGAACTGGTACACAGAATAGGAACAATGTAGAGAAACTACTAACTGGGAAGAGATACAACAAAGTTTCATAGTTACATTTTCCTTTGAGCATGACAATCCAGAGATAGATACATCACTGAAATTGGTAAGGGACAAAATATTTGAAGAACCAGAGTTTGAAATAGTCCCAACATATCAGAAGCAGGCTAGACATGCAATTAAACAATTTCTACACTTTTATCACGTCGCAGAGGAAGACTATCCAGCAGAAGATAATCCACGCAATATACATATCCCATAAGTAGAAGGTGAAAGGGAAGTAGAAGGCCCCAAAATAGATTCAAATGATTATGCTGCACCATTAAATATCAATAAAGTTATCATTGGAACTATAGAAAACCCAAAGATGGAAAGTATTGGAGATTATTGGGATAATCAGACAGTAGAGAGGATCACAAAATTACCGCGCGAGTATAGTGACTTATTCCCAACAACTTTCTCAAAGATGAAGGGGTTAGTATGAGAGCTAGGAGATATGAAGATACCTTTAAAGACAGAGGAAAGTCCTAGTATACATAGGCCTTACAGATTGAATCCAATATACAAAGAGAAGGTGAAGACATAAATTGACAATATGCTAGAAGCGAGTGTCATAGAACCTGTAGGATAGTCAGAATGGATCAATCCTATGGTGGTGCAAGAAAATACGCAAGGAGGGATCATGATTTGCGTAGATTTGAGAAAATTGAAGGATGCTTGCCTACATGATCCTTTTCCTACCCCATTTACAGACGAAGTTTTGGATAATGTTGGAGGAAAAGAAGCTTATTCTTTTACAGATGGATTTTCAGGTTATAATTAGATAAGGATTGCACCTGAATATAGAGACAATACAACATTTTCTACAGAGTGGGGCTCATTTCAGTATACAGTGATGCCATTTGGATTGAAGAATGCACCAACAATTTTTTCAATGGAAGTAGTAGTAGCTTTTAAGGACTTTATTCACAATTTTTTGGAGGTTTACTTGGATGATTGGACAATGTTCATTTTGTTGAAGGATCATGTTGAAGTATTAAGGTTGATGTTAGAAAAATGAAAACAATGTCAGTTCTCATTAAATATTAATAAGTGTATTTTCAACACACCTTTTGGCATTTTGTTAGGGCATGTGGTGTGTAAACAGGGTCTATTGGTTGATCCTGCTAAATTTGCTATTATAGTTAACTTACCACAACCAAATTCAGTGCGCCAGTTGAAGAGTACATTGGGTGATACAAGATATTATAGAAAGTTCATAAGAGGATATGCATAGATCACTGCGCCAATGGAGAAGTTGTTGAAGAAGGACACTAAGTATCAGTGGAATGATGAATTCCAGCAAAGTCTGGATATTTTAAAGGAAAAGATGGTTACTGTGCCAATTCTAGTTTTCCCAGATTGGTTAAATGAATTTCATGTGCATGTGGATGCATCTACAATTGCATTAGGAGCAGTATTAACCCAACCAGGAGAAGGTGATATAGATCACCCTATTTCTTTTGCAAGTACGAAGTTGTCATATTTAGAGTAGAACTACAATACTACAGAAAGAGAAGGTCTAGCTATGGTTTATGCTTTGCAGAAATACAAACATTACTTTTCGGGACAACACTTCAATATGTTTACATATCATTCATCTCTGATATACTTAGTTAATAAGCCAGTGTTGGGGGGAAGGATATGCAGATGGTTATTATTATTTCAGGAATTTGACTTTGAAGTTGTGGTGAAGCCTGGAATATTGAATGTAGGACCATATCACTTATCCAGGTTAATAAATGGACAAGAGCCCAGTAACTTGGAAGACAACTTTCCAGATGCACAATTATTTTTAGTATATATAGTTGATGAGTATTTTGTTGGTATTATCGATTTTTTGAGTACAAGATTTGCATCAAGAAAATTTACTAATGTGCAGAAGAAAAAAATGGTAGTAGAGCTATAGATTATCAGTTGATTGTAGGTCATTTATACAAACTAAGATCATACAACATCTTAAGAAGATGTGTGATGAAGCATGAAAGACCAATTATTTGGGCAGAGGCACATGAAGTAATTGCAGGAGGAAACTACATAGGAAAAGATATCGCGCAAAAGGTATTATGTGCAGGATTATGGTGGCAAACAATGCACAATGATTCAAAGGAATAATTTCAGAAGTGTTATGTTTTTCAAAGAGTTGGGAAGCCATCTAGGAGGGATTAGATGCCACTGAGACCACATTTTACTTTATAAGTGTTCAATAAATTGGAAATAGATTTTGTAGGTCCAATTAATCCACCAACAAGAATATCAGGGGCCATATACATTATAGGGGAATAATACTTAACCCGATGGGTTGAGGCAACACTAGTGAAGGATTGTAGTGTAGATACTGCAATGCTCTTTTCTATTTGAAAATGTAGTGACAAGGTTTGGATGTCCAAGAATATTAATGAGTGATCACATGACTCACTTTATTAACAGTATAATTAAGGAAATTCTAGAATAATTTAAGATACACCATGAGAAGAGTACTCCTTATCACCCTCAAGCAAATGGAATAATGGAAGCTTTCTACAAGATTTTAGAGAATGCCTTAACCAAGATTTGTAATGTGAACAGAGATGATTGGGATTTGAAGGTACCAACAATGCTTTGGTCTTATAGAACTACTTGCAAGAAGATAACAGGGCATACACCCTTTAGATTGGTGTATGGACATGAGGTAGTAGTTACCTTATATTATTTGATACCAAGTTTGCGCATTGTAGCAATTACAAAGATGACAAAAAAGGGCACAACATAGGAAATATTGGCTTAGCTAATGGAATTAGAAGAGGACATAATCATGACAGGTTTTCATCAGGAGTTACAAAAAGAAAAGGATAAAGCATGGCATGACATACTTATAAAGACGAAGACGTTTAAGGAAGGAGATATGGTTCTCCTCTATGATAGTAAGTATTTGCAACACCTAGGAAATATCATAATGCATTGGCTAGAGCCATATCAGATAAATTTTGTCATATATGGAGGTGTTGTATAGATGCAAGAATTAACAGGCAAGGAAGTTCAGGAAATGGTGAATGGTAGTCAACTGAAACTGTATAGGGATAGTCAAATTATAATTCTCATTATTTGTAGTGAAAAAAGTATAATTGTACATATTGTAAATAATAGGAGTTAAAAGAAGAAAAAGGAAGATAAAAATTAGAAAAAATGAAGAAAAATAAAAAATGAAGTAGCTAGAGGAATAAGTGATACTTGGGAATGACAATGTGTAGCAAAAAGAAAAATGGTGTGACATATTTCAGAAGAATGTACACATGAAACTTAGACACCAAGCGACAGAATGAAGAAATAACTAGAAAAGAGAAAAACAAGTGAATGGAAAAGAACGAACGCGTCAGAACATTCATGAAAGGGTTTTTAAAAAGAGAAAATCTAGGAAGAGTTCGACACTTAGTGATTTTTTGAGCAATAGAGAAATGAAGAGCGCTAACAGAAGGTGATTGAGAAAGAGTGATAGCTAATTGTCTGTAAACCAAGTTAGATGGCACTCCCGGTCGATTTGTAAGAGTGACCCGACAGTCAGGAAGGAAGAAGGAAAGAATGATAGATCCAAAAAGTTCCATGGAGCTAGAGGACGTTACGACATGAGAAACTGAATCTATCAGTCCTATCAGGATAGAGGAATGAATATCAACCGAAGAAGATATGCAAGCGGGTCAGAGCACAGAAAACCCTAACAACAACGCATACCCTAATCCTGAAAACCCTGCAGAAATGGAGGAAATGGAGAAACAAAAATAGAAAGTCGTCGTAGAGGAAGTATTGGTCGAAGATATCACATGGCAAGAAGAGATAGAGGGTGAAGAAGAAGAAGAAGGAAAGGACGAAGTTGCTGAAGAAAACCCAGTCATGGGACATAAGAGGAAAGCACCATTCGCAATATAAATCACTTTACTTTACATCCCAGACATTGTATTTACAGTTGATGATATGCTTGGGAAGGTGCCAACGTTAAAATATGAAGATCATGATGTGACAAATGCAACGAATTTTCCTGACCTTGCATAGGAAAGTTACTTGGAGAAAAAGGGGGAGGTAGGACCCTTAGGGAAACCCATTTTGGAGCCCGTGCATGGATCACAGGTCTATACAACTAGGGCATCATGAATTGGATAGACATACCACATTTTGGGCACAGTAAAAATGTAGGCCTCAGTGTGAAAAAACTGATGGCCAGGGTACATGGAGGTATCCTATGGATGGATAGGTCAGTCCCTATAGATGTAGATCTCATAGCCAAGATTACAAGGTTTCCTACCAATGGTTTAAAATCATAATACTACTTGGAGAACAAGGAAAGGGACAAAGAAATCGCAGAAGAAGTTAAAGCACAGTTAGGGACAAACAAGGGAACCATGGGAATAATCATAAAGGACATCAATGACCCTGTGACAAATTTTTCCACAAAGCTGGTGGTTTACAAACTTCTAAGGAAGTGTAGAAAGGAAGAGACCCCGACATGAGTGATAGCGGTAGCTGCGCAGTGCACAAAGGGTGTAGTGCCATATTTACTGAATCAATTTCTGATAGACTACAGGGATGCACAAGATAATTGGACATAATTCCATTATTCCTGGTTATTGATACTGATAGCTTTGGTAGGCTAGAAAGTGACCAATTTTTCAACCTTTCTGGACAGAAAAGGGAAATGTTGTGCAACGCGATATGAAACCTTGTGGTAGGAAAAGGACCCTAAGAACCAACAGGCGAACAACGCAGTATTTTCCATGTTCTTGGAAGATATGCAGGATAAGACAACCAATGTATAGAGGATCCCAATTGAAGTAGTTCAAGAAAATGAAGGGATTTCCAACTTCAAAGATTTAAGACACCATTTTTGGATTCAGGCCAGAAGGGATCCAAAGAAGAAGTGTCTAGAAGTGAGGTATTATACATCACACGAGGAAGTAGATTGGATCGTGAAGGACTGGCCTACGTAGTGGAAGGTCTCAGTCACACAGAAGAAAGGAACACAACCTAAGGATCAAGCAAAAGCAGGAACATCAAAAAATACAAGCAATCCAACAAACAATACAAGGAAGGATTCAGAGCGTGGTCAAGCCTCAGGAAGTAGTGCAGCAAGCAAGAATCCAAGAAAGAAATATATTGTGTTGAGGGTAGAAGTGAAAGGGGATGGTGAAAAGGGGGATAACTCGCGTCCATCTCTATAGGTTTCCGATACCATTTGACTTCCAGACACCTGCTGGGATCCATCATTCAAATATAATTAAATGAGGAATCTATGGTAGGTGAAGTTTCTTTTTTTGATCATTTTTAAAAAATATTTTTTTTATTTTATGATTTGTTGTAGATTTTTTATTGTGAAATTAGTTTGATTTTAATTATATACAATTAATTATTTTTTTATAAAATTTATCAACTTTGTATAATTTATATTTAATTAAATGTTTTTAAAATTGAAAATTAATTTTTGAATTTTTAAAATATAAATTTTTATTTTATGATTTGCTAATATTTATGAGTTGACTAATTTATGTGGTTTAAATTTAAAATTGTGAAATAAAAAATAATTTTGAAAAATAAAAAATGAAAAATAAATTATCATTGCTAGTTGTCTTTTGGCTTCATTACCACTCAATACTTTTTGGGAAACTACTTCGGCGACTACAAATATCCTTAGAGATGTCTTGGTAGTAGCACTTGCATAATTAGTTGTTAGTGGTCTCCAACATATGGAGTTAGAAACCCATAAATGATTTATGGTTTCACTTTACCTATTTATTGAGTGCTTGGGTAGGAGGAATGTGAGTGAGTCTTTTAACTTCCTATTATGGTGCCAAAATTTCTCTAGAACCTTTATGCCACTAAATACTCTTGTTGAGAGCACATAAAATATGTGATGTATTGTAACCATATTTTAGTTGTTGAATAATACATTGAGCATGCTTTAGACTATGGGGTTTTTCTCCCAAAAGGGTTTTCTCAGGAAATCGTTGTGTAGTGGTTTGCTATTTCTTTCATTTGTTTTCTACTTATCATTTGCAACTATTTTCTTAAAAACATTTTGCACATTCCTCTCTCATTAGTTAGTGTAGGAAGCATATTTTGCATCTCTATGTCATTTCGTTTGGTATCAAATCCTAATCATCTTAGATCTAAGGTGTTAGGGACAAGGTATTTTAATCTAATATTGGTTTGAGTGGGATATTTAACAAAAAGGAAACATTGTTGCAAGGAAATGGAAAGCATGTATAGATTAGAAATGGAGAAGTTTAATGGCACTAACTTTGAGTTGTGGAAGCTCAAGATGGAGGATCTTCTTGTAGATCGAGATCTATGGGTTCCAGTATCTATAACCAAACCTGCTGGTATAATAGATGAAGAGTGGGTGGTATCAGAGATAAAGGAAAGAATACTTATTAGGCTTTGTTTGATTGATCTAGTATTATTGAATATTTTTAAAGAAAAAACTGAATTGATTCTCTCAAAGAAGTTGGGGGATCTATACTAGGGTAAATCCATGATTTCTCTACAAAAACATTTGTTCACCTTCAAAATCGGTGATGGTCATTCACCAACAGAGTACTTGAATGCATTTAATACTATTTGTGACCCAGTTGATCTCATTTGGAGTGAAGATAGATGAGGAGGATTGTTGCATGACCCTCTTTTGTTCTTTACTATATTCATCGGATAATATGGTAATGACCATTGAAATCAATATAAAGACATTGGTCCTTGATGGGTTTGTGGTTGGTTTACTCTCAGAGGAGGTGAGGCGGAAAGAATTTGAATCCATTAATGAGGCCTTGGATATTCATGGAAGATCAAAGGATAAAGGAAAGAAGAGAATAAAGGGTAGACCCAAATCCAATGGAAGACATAAGTCTCTGGGAAAGTTTTTAGCTAATATTTATGATTTGCTAATATTTATGAGTTGACTAATTTATGTGGTTTAAATGGAAAATTGTGAAATAAAAAATAATTAAAAAAAAAAAAAAAGTTATGATTGTTAGTTGTCTTTTGGCTTCATTACCACTCAGAACTTTCTGGGAAACTATTGTATGGGCGACCATAAATATTCTTAGAGATGTCTTGGTAGTAACAGTTGGTTAATTAGTTGCTAGTGGTTTCCAACATATGGAGTTAGAAACCCATAAATGGTTTATGATTTCATTTTACCTATTTATTGAGTGCTTGGGTAGAAGGAATCCGAGTGAGTCTTTTAACTTCCTATTATGCTGTCAAAATTTCTCTAGAACCTTTATGTCATTAAATAATCGTGTAGAGAGCACATAAAATATGTGATATATTGTAACCATATTTTAGTTGTTGAATAACACATTGAGTATGCTTTAGACTATGGGGTTTTTCTCCAAAAGGGTTTGGAAATGTTGTGTAGTGGTTTGTTATTTATTTAATTTGTTTTCTTCTTATCATGTGCAATTGTTTTCTTAAATTTTTTTTGCACATTCCTCTCTCATTAGTTAGTGTAGGAAGCATATTTTGCATCTCTACTTCATTTCATTCAGTATCAAAGCCTAATCACCTTAGATCCAAGGTGTTAGGGACAAGGTATTTTAATCTTGAGTGAGATATTTAACAAAATGAAATCTTGTTGCAAGGAAATGGAAAACATGTATAGATTAGAAATGGAGAAGTTTAATGGCACTAACTTTGAGTTGTGGAATCTCAAGATGGAGGATCTTCTTGTAGATCGAGATCTATGGGTTGCAATATCTATAACCAAACCTGTTGGTATAATAGATGATGAGTGGGTGGTATCAGAGAGAAAGGAAAGAAGACTTATCAGGCTTTGTTTGATTGATCTAGTATTATTGAATATTTTTTAAGAAAAAACTAAAGTTATTCTCTCAAAGAAGTTGGGGGATTTATACTAGGGTAAATCCATGATTTCTCTACAAAACAAATTGTTCACCTTCAAAATGGGTGATGGTCATTCACCAACCGAGTACTTGAATGTATTTAATACTATTTGTGACCGAATTGATCTCAGTTGGAGTGAAGATAGATGAGGAGGATTGTTGCATGACCCTTTTTTATTCTTTACTAGATTCATGGGATAATATGGTAATGGCCATTGAAATCAATATAAAGACATTGGTCCTTGATGGGTTCGTGGTTGGTTTACTCTCAGAGGAGGTGAGGTGGAAAGATTTTGAATCCACTAATGAGGCCTTGGATATTCATGGAAGATCAAAGGAGAAATGAAAGAACAAAATAAAGGGCAGAGCCAAATCCCATGGAAGACATAAGTCTCCAAGAAAGTTTTTAGCTAAATTTTGGAGTTGCGGCAAGGTAAGGAATTTTAGAAAAGACTATAAGGAAAAGAAAAGGAAGAATAATAAGGAAAAGAATGATTTTGATGATGATCCTAAAAAATCTTCTCAGAATGATTGTGGAGATGTTTGTATTGCATCTTTGGCAACCTACATAGGCCAAAGTGCATGGTTGATAGACTCTAGAGCTTCCTTCCATATCACTTCCCATCAACACTGGTTTTTAGTGTATGAGAAATATGATGGTGGGGTGGTTCATCTTGGTGATGACTCTCCTCTTAGCATAGTTGAATGTGATAGAACCTTGATCATATTCCCTAATGGAAGTGTGAAGATAACACCATATACCTCTTAGCATAATGGAGTTGTGTTGACGGGTGAAATTGACAGTTCGTCAACTAGAAGAGTGAGTCCGGTCTGGGGTTGTCTAAATAGCCCAAGTTGTTTGGTGTAACTTGTTCTGACGAGTTTAATGGCTTCGTTAGCCAATCTAAGAATCCTAAAAGAAACGAATAAAAGAGAGAAATAACTAACTAATTACTAA
>SNQJ01S0052164.1:67735-78397 GCA_010110895.2 Picea sitchensis | reverse complement strand
CTTAAGGAAAGAGGGAGGAGCATGAGGCCTAGCTTTAGCTACACCGGAATGAGCCTCCTCCCCTTAGGGTTTTGACTTGGTGGCCCTGCCATTGCAGAACCATTAAGCCTAACTCTCCCTTCCTTAGGTTTAAATCTTTCCAAGATTTTAGCCTCTCTCTCTTTGACTCCATTTACCCAAGGCACTAGTCTAAAAATGCAACGTTGAGTCTTTTGTGCTAAAACAATCTTTCTTGCTTTCAAAAATTGAAACCCTAACTAACCCTAGCGTCATACTAACCCTAACTAGTTGATGACGTCTTGCCTCTTTTTAACCTTTGCTTAGCATTAAAATTGTGGCTGAGTCATCTATTGATAGACATACAAGTGTTGAGTAATTTCATTGGCTTAAAAAGCAAAACGTTCACTTTATTGTCTAGCTAACCTAACCCTAACCCTAATATGACGTCATACATATTTTGAACTCTTGTTTGGCTTGAAACGTTGTGGCATTGTCATCCATTGATAGACTTTGAGTCGTTGATCACTTTCATTAGCTTAATTAGCAAAACGTTCTTCTCATTGTCTACCAAAATTAACACAGACAAGCTTGACGTCACCCTTAAATTGTATAGTGACGCAGCAACAATATTTATATATGAGCATATTTAATGCATGGTGAGAACATAAAGATTAATTTTATACATTGAATGCTCTATCACTTGTATTTATTGAAGAAGTAATATTATAAGCCATTGTCTTTGTTTGCAATCATTGACTTCGTCAATAATTACATTTATCATTGCTCATATATATATTGAAGCTAGTCATTAGCAATTGAAGTACTAACCATTGCTTGCACGTTTTAGTTTTATTTGCCTTGTCTCACAAACAGGTGCCCTTTTCAGTGGAATACCTTCTTTTGACTATCTCTCTTGGCAGTAATCTGTGAAAGGAAACCTTCATCTTGATCCTTTAAACCTTAAGACCTTTCAGAACCCTAGATTACTAGGGACGTCTCCCTTGGGATTAGCCACCCTGAATAGAAAGAGCTCCCCATCGAGGTGACAGTGGGTGGGGAAGATCCTGTTACTCCAGTTTGAGTCTTACTTCCAAGATACTAAGCCTATCCTACAAACTGAGCGACAACAGGAGGAATGTGGGGGATGAATGACACTTGTACGAAGGAGAATTTTTGAATATTTTTATTTAAAACTTAAATTAAATGAGATTTAGGGAAAGAATGGAAGTTCTAAAACTCTATAAAAGAGAGGAAGGAGGAGGAAGAAAAGGGATGGGCTATTAGCGTAATGTTACACTGCCAGAATAGTGACCTGATTGATTTACTTGTGGGAGTTGGGAATTCCCAGCTCAGAGAGGAGTGGTAGCTCGGCTTTGCAAGGCGAGCTGGAAGCTAGACGTACCATCTGGATAGTGTGTGCCCCCTTTGTGGCTCAAGGGGCTAAGGGGGAAGCAGAGTACCCCTAGCCTTGGCTGGGAAGTACCGGTGAGGTCTCAACGGTTGACGAGCGGGAGCGGAACGAAACGCGGGACATCTTTCGAAGCGGGCGATAAGGCAACGGTATGATTTTTATTTTAGTAGAATAGAATGTGTTATGACTTATGCTGGGATCGGAATATCGGTTGTAAATGGATTGATTGGCTGTTTTTATTTATTTACTCGGCGATTATAATAGTAACTACTGTAACTGTTGTTTTTATTTAAAATGTCTCATGTGACATAGTATTATTTGTTGCAAATCATGTATAATTTTATATTCTATAGGTTTCGTTGGTATGAATTACAACTAGTAAGCTATTGAAGAACCTCATAATAAAATATTGGTAAATAACCATTTTTTGTATAATATCAGAGTCAGATGTAGTCCTTCCAATAGTAAGTAAATATTTCTATTACCCCTTTGCCTGAGGAATGACAGTATCGATGAATGAATTTCTACGCTAACAGAGTATAACTCTGATTATGGGACGCTTCTAACTATCTAAGATGTATATATAGATATCGCAACACAATTCAATTTTAATATAAACAATCTTCATTCAAGTCGAAATCTCTGGGAAGATTGTCATGCGCGCTGATTAACTCAGTTGGTAGTGGCGAAGGGGTAATGAACTAGAGTTTCCTCCTCTGTTATTTACGTAGATAATAATATTAAATTTACCTTTGTTATTTACGCAGATCATAAAGTTTACCTCTGTAAATTACATAGACAAAAAAAAAACAATTTCGAACTCGCTCTGTAATGAAGTAATGGCGAGTCCGTTCGGTAATGGCGAATTAGTTTGTAAGAGATAAATACCTATTACTTATGTTATTTATCTAGACAAGGAAAAATTTTGAATTCATTCCGTAATGGGTGTAATAAAATTTGTGAAATTTATGAGTAGCCTGCGATTGCATTTCCTGGCAATTGCATTCTGGTTGTAAGGGTTTTAGTTCGATAGTCTTGACACGTTGGGTTATTGAGTATTGAGTATTAAAGATTTAAAAACAAAATAAATTTAGACCAGGTAGGTAAACAAGTTGACGATACTGTAGTCGTTTGCACCTTCAAAAAAAAATGTATATATTTCTAAGTCTACGAGCCTTTTAAAATCTCTGAACTAGATGCATGATGTTCCATGCATATCTCCACGTTAGGGAATGTCGATGTGAGATCAAGAGCGAGGGCTTGCTCGCTTATCTTCCTTAGGTATACATTTCCCTTGGGGATACGATCCCACGATTTATACCAGTATAGCCCTTAGTTCTAGCTGGGTTTATATCGACCGCGCCAAAGGAAAGACTACCCGATTGGGTAGGTCCTGGGCTGGACGGATGTCTGACTCTGTTATTTACACAAAAAGGAGAACCCAAACCAAAGATTAAATCTTAAAATAACATAACTTTACTTTCCAATTTTGTTTTGGTTGTTTCTGGAGGGTAATATTTTCCCCATCTACGTTTCCCAAGGAAGTTCTCAACCTCCTTCTAAAATTTTTTTGAGAACGTAGTTGCCTCTGGGATTTTAGGGCTCTCGGCTTCTGATCGCTCGGGTCTCCCTTGATGAGTTTTAGAGATGAGCCTTGCTTCGAATCCACGCCCTTTTTTTCTCCCTCACGCACAGCTTAACTATCGCACGTCGTATCACCTCAGACTAGGAATTCGTGGGATGGTAGTACCGTAGGTTCTAAATTCCGTTTACTAATGCAGAAAAGAAAGTGAGGTCAGCATCCGCCTCAAAAAGGATTTCAGTCAAAGTCTCCTTGTAAATTCTAATTCGATGCAGTCTGAATTTATGATTTTATTCCTTACATTTCAGCGGTGGTTGTTCTCTGACAGTTTAGAGGAAAGATAAAAGTAGGATTTTTACTCGATTGCCTAAATTACTCGGTAAATGCTTAAATTCCACTATGCTTTATTACAACGAGCTGTTTGAATTTAGTACTGCGCTAATTTTGTATCGCTTTAAATCCGTGATCAATTGATTTAGTAACGCTTGATTTTGTGATGCTTAATGGATAAGGAAACTGTGTTTTATTTTTATCCCTGCCTCTTAATTGGTTTTGCATGGCTGGCACTAATCGTCCATTGAATTAATTCTGGTAAGTTTATGAAATTGATCTATCATAGTGTAGAGTTTTATTATTCAAAGTGGTTGGAGGGTATGAATAATGTAGAACCTTTATTAGATATCCTTATATGGTCATGGATGGTTTTATATTTTATGATTAATATGTTTAAAGTCATGTATGGTTTAAGATTTTCATGATTATTAATTTTTAAAGTAATTAGAGGCCTTTTTAATTAATAATAATAATAATACCAAATATTACTACCTTTATTATGTGTGGGATGAGGAATTTAGAGTAAGGATTATCAAGAGGTGAATAATCTATTTCTTGATGTATTGTTATATATATCCATCTACATGATTATTAGATCGTGATTTTAAAAATAGAATACTTATAAATGAATTTAAGGCAAATTGATAGAGATGGAACTTTGAGGACATTTATAATTTAAAATTGCACCAAATGAATTGGTGTTAAAGCTAAATTAGATTATACCTTGATGTCATTATGCACTTTAAACATGTGAAGTCGGGCTCATAATGGAGGTCGGAATAGACTGTGTTAAATACCTTACATGCTTTATTATTTGTCATTGTCCTGTAATTTAATTAAAATACACCTCCCGTGCAATACTGCAATAGTAGTGATGAATTTAATGAGTCAACAATGATGAACTATCGTAAAATGCCTTAATGTACATAACCTTGTTGTTTGCAATCTTGATGGTTATGTTATTATCTTTAGCTTAGACGGCTTGGTCTACTTGTGTCGGGTGGGTTGTAGACACCTCCATATTCCTCAGAACAGTCGCCGGCCTTGAGACCTTAAATGGTTATAATCGATGGGAACCTGGGCTTGAGCGTTGCTTATATGTCTTGGAGGTCCTAACCATTGCAGGGTAGGACAGCTGGGTAGTCAGTTTTATTTATTGTCGATTGATTGTCATTCATTACTTGCAGATACTTGATGTGTGTCTTAGGTCGTCATGTTGTGTTCGTCGTTGTATGCGTCGTGTTCGTCGTCGGGTGGCGATGTCGACTCGAATGTATTTATTATCCTTGTACACACGTGCACACATAAAATAAAAAGAAAAAAATTACACTTGTTATGAGAGGTTTGTCGTCGTAACGAGGAGGCATGTTACATATGGTATTAGAGCGAGTTCAACCAGCGACTTGTGATCGCTACAGATTTCGTTGACATGATTTGATTATCCTGTTGCTAATCGAGTTGATGGTGTGCATGCAGGTAATCATGGTTAGAGGAAATCGTGGAGGCAGACGATGGGGTGTTGGGGGAGGAGGCACGACACCTCCAGTAGCATCCATGCCTGAGGGGTATAACCCCCAGGGAGATGAGCAGGTTCTCGGGTAGAAGCAGATAGCAGTTGGCGATGTAGTCGGAATGATGAGATCCTTTCAGTGCATGTCCGAGGCACTGATCAACCATTTGGATAGAGATGAGGCCAGTGAACCAACGCCCATTGAGGTTCCACCGCACGCCCCGGCCGTTACTGGTAGCATTCACCGTGAACTCGAGAAGGTCAGATTTCCCGAGTTCTTTGGTGCCCCGGACGATGTCGCCACCGAGGCATGGTTGGAGAACATGGCGATGTGCTTCGCACTTCGCGATTATACCTCCAACATGAAGGTCTGCATGGCAGTCTTTCAACTGAAGGGGAGCACTCTACTATGGTTGAAGATGCGCCTATCGCAGCCGAACATGGTCGTCGAAGACATGTCATGGGAACTGTTCGAGGAACGGTTCCGAGAGAGGTACCTTTCAGAGGAATTCATTGAGTGTCAGCTCAATGAGTTCAACGCCCTCTGACAGGGAGGTCGTACGGTGCCCAAGTACAAGGCCCGTTTTATGGAGCTACTCTGGTATGCTCCACACCTTAACACGGAGAAACTTAAGGTCAACAGGTTCATGTTCGGCCTTAACGAAAGCCTACGTGAAAAAGTTAGGATTTTGATGCCCCAAACCTTGCACAATTCCATCTAGAAGGCCCTCATAGTAGAGGAGGAGCTTATCAATGGGGCTCATACTAGGAATCCAACGAGATCAACAGGGCAGGTTTCATCTGGAACACAACAGCACCAGACACTAGCGAGACATACGCTCGGATACCATGGCTTCCAGAGGGGATCCACTTTCACTACACCTCGGTGACCGATGCCTTTGCAGTAGACACCTTATTGAGGACCACAGCCTTAGCAGTAACGTCTCCTGTAGCAGCAACAGTAGCATTTTATGCCTATTCAGCTGAACAGACCAGGGTTCCAGGCCAGTGGGTTGTCATCTTCTACTTCGGGTACCAGGACTACAGGGTCGAAGAAGGGGTGTTGGACGTGTGGGGAGCCACACTACCAGCGCGACTACCCTGTGGAGAGGACCAGAGCGTCGGGATCATCCAGACTCACTACCGTGGGAGATATAGGCAAGGCCTATCGGATTCATGCCACCATGAATAACCGCCAGGCAAAGCATTAGTCGACTGTTCTTGAGATGATAGATACTGTCGCTGACCAGACCCTTAGTATTTTGATAGATCCCAGTGCTACCGAGAGTTTCATTTCTGGTGCAGTGCTAAAAAGGATTAAGGTAAAGGCAGTCGAACATGACGAGTTTAGCTTTATAGAGATGGCTTCAGGAGCCAAACAGAAGGTTGGAGGAAAGGTTACGGGTTATGCCCTTAACCTGGGAGAGTTTTTCATAAGGACCAACCTATACATCACGACCCTAGGATCTTATGATGTCATGATTGGTATGGATTGGTTGGAATTGCATGAGGCGATACTCAACTGTAAGACAAAACAGTTGAGCTTGGTCGATGATGAGGGTCAGAGGCATGTGATTGTAGGACGAAACCAGGGAGTTTCCCTAAGGTTCGTCTCTTTCTTACAGATACGAAAGAGTATGCGCAAGGGGTGCAAGCTTTATGTGATCCTTGCGTTAAATGAGAAGGGAATAGCGGAAGGTATAGAACACCTTCTGGTGGTGAGAGAGTTTGTGGACGTGTTTCCAGAGGAGTTACATGGGATGTCGCTTGAGAGGGATTTGGAGTTTACTATAGACCTAAAATCGGGGACTGAACCGATAGCAAGAATGCCTTATCGGATGTCGACCCCAGAGTTACAAGAGTTGAAAATGCAACTGAAGGAGTTGTTGGACCTGGGACTGATACGTCCTAGTGTGTCACTATGGGGTGCACCTATTATTTTCATACAAAAGAAGGATGCATCGTGGAGGCTTTGCATTGACTACCGTCAACTGAAAAAGGCTACGATCAAGAATTAGTATCCATTGCTGAGAATTGATTATATGTTCGATCAAATGAAGGGTGCGATGGTTTTCTCCATGATCGATTTGCGATCAGGGTATCACCAGTTATGGATCAAGGAGGATGACATCCCTAAGACCGCCTTTAAGATGAGATTTTGACATTACGAGTTTATTGTTTTAATGTTTGGACTGACAAACGCCCCAGGGGTATTTATGAGTTTGATGAATGGGGTGTTCCGCGAATACTTGGAAAAGTTCGTCCAAGTATTCATTGACGATATATTAATTTAATCTCGGACAACGGAGGAGCATGACGATAACTTGCGCTTGGTACTACAGTGTCTGCGAGAGAAAAAATTGTATGGGAAGTTGTCTAAATGATATTTCTACCAATCAACGATTCACTACTTAGGGCATGTCATCTCCGGCGAAGGTATCGCCATGGATCCATCCAAGTTCGAGGCTATTATGGAATGGCCTGCGTCGACGAATGTCCCAGAAGTACATAGCTTTATGGGTTTAGTAGGATACTATCGACGATTTGTCGACGGATTTTCGAGGATAGAAAATCTGATCACAGAATTGTAGAAGAAGAACAAGAATTTTGTTTGGACGGAGAAATGTGCGGAAGCATTTCGA
This sequence comes from Picea sitchensis, assembly GCA_010110895.2. Lineage (NCBI taxonomy): Eukaryota > Viridiplantae > Streptophyta > Pinopsida > Pinales > Pinaceae > Picea > Picea sitchensis. Next base: position 70,919 of record SNQJ01S0052164.1, on the reverse strand, counting down.
AGGCTTCAGGAGTTGTTGACAACATCACCGATACTAAAGGTCCCTGACATGAATGCAGAATTCTTGGTATGCACAGACGCATCTAAGGAAGGCTTAGGCAAAGTCTTGATGCAAGATGGATGAGTGATTGCTTACATTTCGAGGAAACTGAGAAGGCATGAGGAGAACTACACGACGCATGATTTGGAGTTATTAGCCATCGTATATGCCTTGAAGGTTTGGAGACACTACCTAGTTGGACGAAAATTTGAACTAAAGACTGATCATTGTGGACTACAACACATTTTTACGCAAAGCTACCTGAACACATAACAACGGCGTTGGTCGGAATTGCTTAGTGAGTACGACTTTGAGATTACTTACATAAAGGGAACAGTGAACCGAGTGGCGGATGCTTTGAGTCGGAGGCCACGCATCTTGTCGGTGTTGCCTCTTCAGACAAATCTACGTGAGAAGATTCTCACTTTACAGTGTGACGATGATTGGTACAACGAGGTCGAGGGTTTTATCGGACACAACACAATGATGGTACCATGATTTGAGGGATTTTCATTTGATAGCGATGGTTTATTGAGGATTAAAGGTCAGATTTACGTACCGCAAAATGACGAATTAAGGGTGTTAATCCTGAGCGAGGCTCATAGAGAAGTTTACATGCCTCACCCGGGAGTCACGAAGATGAGGGCAGAACTTAAGACCTTATTCTTTTGGAAGGGAATGAAGGCAGACATAGTCAACTATGTGGCCATATGCCTCGAATGTCAGCAAGTAAAGGTTGAACATAGACACCTAGTGGGATTACTACAATCGCACGCTATTCTGGATTCCAAATGGGAGGTTATTTTGATGGATTTTATTATCGAATTGCCACTGACAACAAGGAGACATGACTCAATTTTCATAGTAGTAGACACTCTGACGAAGAGTGCTTACTTTATTCCTGTGCGTACGACGTATCAGGCACCTGACATAGCTAGAGTTTTCATCAGTGAGATTGTGAGGTTGCATGGCGTGCCTAAGAGGATTATATCCGATCGAGGATCGGTGTTTACTGGACGATTTTGGACGAGTTTCCAAGAGGCCTTGGGAACCCAACTTAACTTTAGTACTGTGTATCACCCGGAGACTGACGGGCAGAGCAAACGAATGAACCAAACCTTGGAAGACATGTTGCGCATATACGTGATGGACCAACAAAAGCATTGGGAAGAATTATTGCCTCTAGTAGAGTTCGCTTACAACAACAGTTACTAGAGCACCATTAAGATGGTGCCTTTCGAGTTTCTTTACAGGCGACCGTGTCGGATTACCTTGAGTTGGGATCGGCTTGAGGATAGAGTCCTAGTGGGACCAGAAGTGATCTAAGAAATGGAAGAGCAAATGAAAACCATAAGACAAAGGATTAAATAAGTGCAGGATCGACATAAGATTTATGTCGATGCGCATCGTGTCGACCGTAGTTATGATGTCGGGGATCGAGTCTTCTTGCAGGTTAAACCGCATAAGAGTTCGATTAAGTTTGGGAAGGGAGCTAAGCTCTCTCCTAGGTTCGTGGGACCTTTCGAGATTGTGGAGAGAAAGGGGCCCGTGGCCTATCGACTAGCCTTGCCTGATTCCTTGAGGCGTATGCACGATGTTTTTCATGTATATCTTTTGAGAAATTATATTAGTGATCCTACGCATGTATTTGACATGAGTTCTTTGCAGGTATCGGATGAGGGAGCGCTCACGGCTGAGCCGGTCCGCATATTAGATCATCGCGTTCGACAGTTACGATGTCGAATGGTAGATCAGGTCAAGGTCCAGTGGGACAATTATAGTCCACACTCGGCGACCTGGGAGGACGCATATGATATGCGCCAGCGGTTTCCATTTTTTTTTGATAGATAGACACATGATACCGTGATACACTTATTTCGACATTTATACTGTGAAACTTTGGGACGAAGTTTAGACCAAGAGGGGGGTGTATGTAACATCCTGCTCTGGCGCACTGAGCAAACTTATTCTTTGAGGACACTTGCTCGCAAGTGATCCGGATTATTATGATATTAAAACATTTGACTTTGATTATGATGTGTTATGGTAGATGACATGATGTTTTGTTGCATTGACATAGACAGTTGATGTTGACTCGGTTTTACTGAGTGTGCAAGGTTTTGGACCTTGAAGATGCAGAGGCATCGATGGAACCCCTTGGACTCTGGATCGAGTCAGGGAGTGTGCTATTGGGGTTTGATTGATTTACTGTGATATTAGTACATTTGATTAGATGATATGATGTGGACATGTTCTGACATGATTTGTTGATGATGCAGGCTAATGATAGCTTGCCGACCAGACTCACATATGGTGTAAAGGGGCCACACACGACTACCAAAGAGTTTGAGGGAGAGGTGTGGATAGTAGCCCTGCCACAGCCTACTAGAACTCGCATCGTGGCTCAAACTGTAGGTTAACGATTACCTAGTTCGAGAGGACCCACAATGTCGTGAGGGCAGACTGCGACAATCGCTCACGATGATTCTAAGGGGTGCGAAATAAGGCGGGGGCCTTATTCCTTAGAATCCCTTAGTCTCCCACAAGTTCACCTGGCGGAGTGTTGACTCTGGGGGTTATTGATGTCTACCAATCAGTCAAGAGGCGAGTGGCACCCTTGGAACATGTAGTGCGTCCTGAAGGGCACGTCGTGCAAAGAAACAAAATAGGCGAGTGGCACCCTTGGAGCACGTAGTGCATCCTGAAGGGAATGTCGTGTTGATGATGATAAAGGAATGAACCTAGATGGCCCTAAGACAATCAACACTTTAAGAAATTTTAAAACAACTCCCCTAATTAATTGTCGCCCAGTTCAGAATCTAGGTCCTTAGTCTAAAAACTTCTCTAGGGGTAAGATTTTGTCTACCCTTGAGAAAATATCTATATAAAATTATAATAACAAAATTTAAAATAAAAACCCCTTACGTAATAATTTGGTCTTCATAAATTTTGGGGTAAATTGAAGAGAGTAGGAAATTAAATAAAATCAGTGAAAAAAATATATATAAAGAAGAAATTAATTATTTTTAACTTTTGATAGTTTTAAAAGATGTTGAATTAATAATAAAAGGGAAAAGGGGTTAAATTGCAACTGTCGTTTTTAGCTCTAATAAAAAGGGGAAAGAGGGAAATTATAAAATTTAGG